>JAFEMH010006293.1:0-128910 GCA_022495995.1 Adenophora triphylla var. japonica | reverse complement strand
ATGGGAAGACTTCGATTACATCGATCGCTTCATCGGCCGAGTTGAAGCATCTCTGCAGAGCCCGTTCGGTGATGAAAAAGAATGCGCGACATCAAAAAATGGGACTCAGAGTGCCAAACGACTTTCGAGAAGATCAAGACCTACTTGGTTAATCCCCCAGTCTGTGCCCGCCACATGAAGACAAGCCACTACTCCTGGCCTACGACCGTGGAGACACGTCTATCGGAGCAATGCGACGCGAGAACGAGAAAGATTCCAAGGTTGAGCATGCAATCTACTTCGTAAGCCTTGAAAGCTTCAAGGAAGTGAACTCGGCTACTCGGCATCGGAAAACTGTACCGCCTTGGTATGGGTAGTCGGGAAAGCTGAAACACTACATGCGGTCACATTCGGTGCTCTGGTCTCCAAAGTGGACCCGTCAGATATCTCTTTGACAAGCCGTCACTGTCAATGCGGCTAGCCCGAGTGGTCATTCTTCACGGTGAGTTCGACATCAAGTACATGGTCGGAAAATCAACAAAGGGCGGAGTAATGGCGAGATCAGCTTGCCGACTTCCCGACAGTGAACACAAGGGTCACGATCCGCAATTTCAGGACGACGGAATCTTTTCACTTGACGGCGCAGCCGGCAGCAACTCTTCTTCGATGGGGCAGCCAACAAGAAGGGGAATGGCATTGGAATGCTCCTTGTCGATCCCAAAGGGACGAGCATACTCCCATGCCATCAAGGCTGAATTTTGAAGCAACCAACAATGCGGCGAGAATCTGGCTGTGCGGCGAGGTTTGGAAGCCGCCCTCGGCGCAACATCTTAGAGGCTGGATGTATATGGAGACTCGGCGTGATCATCAATCAAGTATCCAACAAATGGAAGACGGTAGATTCGACGCCCGAAGTACCACGCGTACATGGAGGAACTCATTGCTCGGTTCAAGGACATCTCTTTTCACTATTTGCCAAGAGACGAGGCAGAACCGCTTCGCGAGGCCACAGCAGCCCTCGCCTCTCTTGTCGAAATTCCCGAAGGAAAGCGGTAAAACCCCCTCGAGAATAGGCGGACGGGAAACACCGCCTATTCTTTGTGAGATCGAAAAAGAAAAAAGAAACGATCGACGAACCACAGTACAATCAAATTTACCGGTACCTCAGCGGAGAAGCTTCCTTACAAATGAAGATGGAAAATACAAAAGAAGGGATCAAAGCCAAAAACATGATGGCATTAAAACGCTGGCATCCCATTTCGTCATTACAGGGGTATGTTGTACAAGAAGCGCCACGAGGGCCACTCCTTCGGTGTGTAAACAAAAGAAAAAGCCCGGCGAGCTAATGAGCGAAGTTCACAACGGAACTGCGGTCAGCACATGAACGCCCGAGCATTGACACGGATCATTCTCCGTATGGGATACTATTGGATATCAATGGAAAGCAGTGCATCCGGTTCGTCGAAGGCTGCGACAAATGTCAACGGTTTTCCAACCTCAATCACATCCCTCCTCATGAACTCTCTTGCATGACTACGCCATGGCCTTTCGCCACATGGGAATCGACGTCATCGGCAAGATCACTCCTCCCGAGGAGCAATGGTCACGAGTTCATTTTAGTCGCGATCGACTACTTCACCAAATGGGTAGAAGCCGAGATCGTACAAGTGCTGAGATTCTAGGAAGGTGGCCGAGTTCATCAGAGAGAACATCATGTGCCGATACGGAGTGCCCGATGAGATCATCTCCGACAATGGGACTCACTTCGAAGGAAATTGTGACCAACTGCGGCCGAATTCGAGTCACACGTCACGAGGTCTTCTCCTTACGGACCACAAACCAATGGTGCGGTAGAGGCGGCCAACAAGACTCTCGCCATGATAATCGGAAAGATGACCACCGAGAGGTCGGGAGGCGGCCCGAAAAGCTACATCTAGCCCTGCGGGGATACCGAGACATCGGTCGGAACCGCCACGGGGAGACTCCGTTCGCACTTACCTACGGAATGGAAGCAATGTTACAGTGGAATTGGAAATTCCATCCCTCAGGAGTCCTCTTGGAAAACGGGATCAATGAAGTCGAATGGCTACGAGCCGTCACGACGAGACTTGCTCTACTCGACGAGCGCGGATTGAAAGCCATGGAACACACTCGAGCCTACCGGAGCGAATGGCACGAGCATTCGACAAGAAAGTCAAGATCCGAGACATCGGAGAAGGTGACTTGGTGCTAAAGGAAAAGCCTCCTACGCGAGACCAATCCCCTCGGAAAGTGGGAGCCTGCACTGGATAGGACCGTTCGTGGTACAAAGAATCTTCTCCGGAGGAGCCATGGAAGCTAGCGAGACTTGGACGGAAACCCTTTCGTTAACCCAGTGAACGGAAGCAAGCTCATGAATACTTCGTTTGAGGAAGAGCACGAGTCAACTCACCTTCCCCATACACCGTCCCCCTCGGTAAATTAAAGTGCTAAAAGAGTAATACCCATTTGGATACATTCCCGCTAATGATCCGGGTAAAAAACGAGTCGCACTTCTTTTGTCTTTGTTTTTCTCAAATTCACCTAAAAGTGTCGAACTACGGTGACACAGGCCCCTTAGTCCGGTTGTAAAAGGGAACGTAGGCGGCCATCTTTGGTTCGGTCTAAAAAACAAAAAAAATACAATAAGCATCAATTGCTTGTGTTTCGAAAAACTCTTTTCATTTAACCTACAAATTCATAACGGTTAAAACATTCTTTGATGAGTTCAAGCACGGTCAACTCTTGACTCGCTACACGCTAGCAAAACTACAATAAAACATTAATCAATTAATGTGTACGCAATGACAATGGATGGATACTGCGGACGGCAAGGTCAACCTAGTTTCCGTACTAGGTCCTTCATCCTTCTTCCCCTTCCCTTTTCCCCGGCGAGTGTTCTTCACCTTCGCGGGAAATATTCGGGTAGGCCTTCTACAGCTCGGGGACTCTTCCCGACGCCTCCGTCAATCTGTGGCTGTCAATGCGAGTCCTTTCTCTAGCTCTGTCTCGAGCCGCCTCGCTTCGAGCCATCATCGCGGTGCTTTGATTGGCCTCCCGATCGGCACTTGCCACATAATCGGCCATGGCATCGCCGATACGATTCCGGGGTTAGCCCTCGCCTCTGTCCTCCTCAATGTCGAGGCATCCCGGGTGATCGGCACCCAGCCCGGCTCACTCCGGGTCTCCACAAGATAGCCATACGTGTCTCCCAATACACTCTTCGTACCGAGTCCGAATCTGCGTCGACGAACAGTGCCCTCTCTCGGTGAAAGAGAACCACAGCGGGAAAGGACGTGTATTGCCACCAGGGTGACCCGGCAATAGCGTCGAAGGATCCTCCATCCGCGAGAGATCCCACCTCAGGTAGCGGCATAACTCGGATCGGTCGGTGGCACTGCTCCGGCCGTCTTGCCGCGAGAACCAATGATGGAATATAGAAAGACGTGCGAGACGGCCAGGCACTCGACGATCAACGGACCCTCTGAGCGGTCCTACAAGTCTGTAACTTCCAATGGGGAACCCACCATCGCAAGTGATGCGTGCAAGTACGGCCATCGAGCTCCGGCTCGGCTGATTACCCTATCACCGAGAGGACGTCGCGAGAAAGACCCAAGCGTCGCGGGACATTGGCACCTCGGGCATCATCTGCGGCCTCTCCCTCAACCACATGGTCGGCATAGCGGGACTCCCTCCCCACGTGTATCGACTACAGGTCGCCATCGGCCTATGCCCGAGGAACGTCTCGCCCAGAGACCCAGTGGCACGATGTCTCCTCCACTCCGGCCTTTGCCTCACCGGGTCAGGTCTGCTTGTGATGGCACACACCCGAGAGACGTGAATGTGAACGAGTAGCAATCACACCTGAGAGCAAACGCGTCCCACGCAAAGACGCTCCCCTCGGCTCAGGCAAATCTTTCGGGCGAGTCCAGAAATGTCAACGTAGTCGGAATCACTGTATCGGCACATCCGTATGCTTCTCAGTAGAGATACCCAACAAGGACACTAGCTTCTCAACGGTGGCCATGCCACCGGCATACGGAAGAACTAGGCTGTTCCGTCTCGGGTCCTCCAGAATGGCCGGAAATCTTGAACGTAGGAGTGACTTCGTTGTACGAAAGGCTGTACACATTCCTCCTTACGTCCCGAGCCGAGACGCGGCTCTCAAAGATCCCAATCGGCATGAGCTCCTTCAAAGCCCAAGCAGATTTAATCCCAGTAACTGACCTTCGAAAAACCTTTTGTTACGCCTCGTGTGGTTCCGTACCCACGGCGAAAGTTGTCCAAATATCGCTCTTGCATCAGAGACGATAACTTGGGAAAAGGAGCCATGTCGGAAGGTGAAGAAAACCTTAAAGAAATGGAAAAGAACTCAGCGAGAATGAGCAAAAGCAATGCGCGAGTTCTTACAAATTGCAAAGCTGAAGCGCAATTTAAAGAATGCGGAAATTCAATCCTAGTCCGGCCGGACTCCCTCTGCCGATTGACTTGGTCAACTCTGCGACCATTTGCCTTAAAAGTTGGAAACATTTCCAAACCATGCCACTGTTCACTCTTATGAAATCTGCGTGCACCTTTTGATTTCATTTAACCAATGTCAATATCCCTTCCGCCCAGGGCTCGTGCAACAGTGCAAATAATTAAAAATTAGTGCATACATGCTTAATTTTTGACCCGTTCAATTTTTAATGCATTTCTCCTTTTTATTTATTTTTGATTAACCTATTTGCTTATTTGCCGAAAATAGCGAAGGTGATCACGAGAATAAATATGCGAAGTACGAGTTCCGCCCCACGGGCGCCTTTTTGCAAATACATTTCAAATCAAAATTTGTTCTGACAAATACATGCATTTTGTCTAAACAAAATAGTAAAGAAAGAAACGATAAAAGGGGACTACTCGGAGTCTGCTCGTCATCCGTACACTCGACGTCTTGCTCCGCGGCTTAGGATCTGTCGCAAACGGGAACTCGCCGAACTCCTCCCGGTAGGGAATAGGCAAAGGGCCTCCTCGGAGTGCGCGAACTCGAGGACTCCCCCTCTCGCGCCCAGAGTGCGCGAAGAAGGAGCTCCAAATCCGGCCGTTCCGCCGCGAGCGCGAGCCCTGTGTGAAGTCCTCCCCACCGGTGTGGGAGCGGGCGAACCCCTCGGCCTAGACGGCCCCCGATCGCGGACGTCCACGCTCCTCAGGAAGGCTGCACCGCATGAACTCCACGAGCCTCCTGGCGTGGCGGACCACCCGTCCACCGGCCTCGTGGCCTCATTGTACGTATGGCCGGATACTGCGAACCGGGAAAATCATCGAAGCGAACGAAAGTACGGATGCATCATGTGCGAGAATGCTACTATCAAATGCGAGAAAATCGAAAAGATGCTCACGAAGCATTGGGGTCCGCCACTGTATCGTGGTCTCGGCTCCGCCGGAGCGGGATCACAAGTCGCTGCGCGAACCGTCCGGCCCCTCGTACGCTAGCCTGGCTCGCGGGACGGGAAAATGTCGAGGACCTCCGGGAAACCTCGCCACTCCCTATCTTTGCACTGCGGGCTCCTCGGCCTCATCCTCAAGAAAACATCATAAGCGGCCCCCGCTATGATGTACTCGATGAAATACACACCACTGAAGGTATCCCTCCGGCTCATCCATCGGCATCTCCCGGGGATCTTTGCATGTCTGAAGGAGGATCCACCGGCACGAAAGGAAGGGACCCCGGCCTATCTTTGACGAGTCACCCTCTCCCCCAGGATACATGGCGTCGCGGTGAAGTCCCACCGGGAGCTTCGCCGCCGTGTAGTCTCGGCGGCAATCTGCACGCGACATGATCAAACACTGCTCCACCGGGTCATTTGGATCCTCTCGGAGAACTCCGGGTTCGGCGCCGGAGATATCTCCTCGTACGACACTCGAGTGCCCGACCCTCGAAGAGACCGCCCTCTTCGCCTTCTTACGCAAACCGGCAAGGCGGGGAACGAGGGACGGTACGGCTCCTTGACGTCCCAAGCTGCGATTTGAACACCTCGTAGCACCGGACACCGAAGAGAATGGAAAGTTATGTCGGCTACTGAAACGAGATACATACGAGTACATAAAAGAGGCAAGGAAGAGAAAAAGCACGTAAACTTACATCGAGACGGGCGTGGAAGCGGCTAAATGTGTGCTCCTCTCCCCGCGAGAACCTGTCGAAGAGTGGTAGAGCTCGGCCGGTCCGGCCTCCCCCACGCAAACCCCCTCACGGCATCCGGATCATCGGCGGCCGAAGCGAGAGGGAAGTGACAAGACGTGTCGGAAGTCGGGAACAAAGTCGGCGATAGCGCAAACCAAAGGAACCCTCGAGCCGGACGGCTCCGCGGTCATCCTCGAGGACCCGGCGGATAATCGGCAACGCCCGCCCTCAAGTGACGCTCCATCGGCACATGTCAGAATGCCTAAGCCCGGCATCGGTAATATCGAAACCCGGCCAGACAAGCTGCTCAGGGGTGTAACCGTCAACCCGCCGGCGCGTTGCCATAAGTCGGCAACCCGGTGATAGCGGCAAAATCCGTGGGAGTCACCGTCGCCTCCCCATACGAAATGGAAAGTGTGGGTCGTATCCCACCGGTACTCGCTCGGCGCGACATACGTGGACACGCCCCTCGGCGTATCGGTTGTCGCGGCTACGGCAGCGATAAACCCGGCCGGCCGGAGTCAATCACCGGTGTCGTGGACTCCTCTCTCCCTCTCGGGCCACGTCAGGGATAAGGCCCCACAATACTGCTTTGCCTCAGGCACCTCGACTCTTACGGTTGTGGGTATCAACCATCCTGTCCCTGAGGACAAACAAGACGAAGCAACGTCAACAAAATGCAACAACGCATGTCAAAAGGATGCAATGCGGATACGGTTCTCATTCATTTCCTACGTATATTCAAAACCTTTCGAAAACTCAGTCGAATCCGGAACTTTCAAAATCTTTCGAAAACTCCGTCGAATCCGGAACTTTCAAAATCTTTCGAAAACTCCGTCGAATCCGGAACTTTCAAATTCTTTCGAATTTTTCGAAAATTTCGCTCCGATCTAGAATTAAAGCTACTTTAATTTTGGAAAATGCATTTAGACATGGAATTTTGCAACCAAAATTTTTATGTCATCTACCCATGATGTCAATTGAACTACGTCCTAGTCAATTTCGACAACGATTCATAGCAAAGTCAAAAGCCCCAAATCGGGCACCAAAATCCCTAAGTAAATTCCTAGCAAATTTCTAACATTTAAAGAATGCACATTCTTGAAATTAATGGAATTTGTAGGGAACTTACGTGTCTTTCGATCCCTCCCTTGGAGTTGTGGCGGTCCCTCGCCGGATAAAACTCCGCCGGATTCAATGGAAGAGTGGTGGTTCGAATGGTCCGAACCAATCGAGTTCTTTCGTTGTCGGTCCTTCCATGGCGAGCCATTGGTCCTCCTTCACCCTCCATAGCGATTTTCCCTCACAAATTCGAGCAAACCTTGCAATTTGGGGTGGAAAATTTTCTCTCCTCTCTCTCTCTCTCGCCGGCAATAATGGAAGAAATGGCCATTTTCTTCCCCAGCCTCGGCATTTAAAAAGTTTCTGGAAAAACAGTAAAAGTCCGACCGGACTCTTACTGCACCAGAATAATTTTTGCCCCTTTTGCCCCTCAGCTTTTGGCAATTCCAATTTTACCACTTTTGGCCCCCGAATGTGTAAAATTTCCCCCAGTTAGACATTTCTAACGCCCTATCCCCCGAGGATAAATCAAAGTTAGTTCTCACTAACGTTCGTCTCCAGACGTTAAAATTCCCAGTTAGTCCTCACTAACGTTCGTCTCCAGACGTTAAATTCCCAGTTAGTTCTCACTAACGTTCGTCTCCAGACGTTAAATTCTCAGTTAGTTCTCACTAACGTTCGTCTCCAGACGTTAAATTCCCGGTTAGTTCTCACTAACGTTCGTCTCCAGACGTTAAAATTCTCAGTTAGTCCTCACTAACGTTCGTCTCCAGACGTTAAATTCCCAGTTAGTTCTCGCTGCGTTCGTCTCTGACGTTAAATTCGATCCGATTGACGTTTGACATTCAAACGTTCAACCATGTCTCCGGACATTTCAGTTACGATTCCGTCTCCCGACGTTAAAATTTAAATGGTCCTCACCATTAAACTCTCAATCGCGACCTTTCACGGTCCGATTTCAATCCTCAATCGCGACCTTTCACGGTCCGATTTCAATCCTCAATCGCGACCTTTCACGGTCCGATTTCAATCCTCAATCGCGACCTTTCACGGTCCGATCTCAATCCTGATCGCGACCTTTCACGGTCCGATTTCAAATCCTCAATCGCGACCTTTCACGGTCCGATTTCAATCCTCAATCGCGACCTTTCACGGTCCGATTTCAATCCTCAATCGCGACCTTTCACGGTCCGATCTCAAACAGTCAATCCGGCCTTCGCGGTCCGATCTCCACTCTCTTATCGAGACCTTCGGTCATCTCTCCGACAACAGCAATAAGCCCGAACCCCAAGGTACGAACGCCTTGCAAATGGTCATCTCTCCGGCAACAGCAATAAGCCCGAACCCCAAGGTACGAACGCCTTGCAAATGGTCATCTCTCGGCAACGACAATAAGCCCGAACCCCAAGGTACGAACGCCTTGCAAATGGTCATCTCTCGGACAACGACAATAAGCCCGAACCCCAGGTACGAACGCCTTGCAAATGGTCATCTCTCGGCGGCAATAAGCCCGAACCCCAAGGTACGAACGCCTTGCAAACGGTCATCTCATGATGGCCGAACAGTACGAACGCCTTGAGCATCAAAGCCCGAACCCCAAGGTACGAACGCCTTGCAACAATCCCTCTTCGGCCATCCAAGTAAGCCGAACGCTCGTCCCGACGGGATAAAGCGCGCGGCAATAAGCCCGGCACCCAAGGCATGAACGCCCTCGTCGGCATCGCAACTCCGGTTTGAGGCGCCACACGCCCTCGAAGGTTTCGAAGTCCCGAGGTTCGAGACGCCTCCCAACAGTCTCCATTCGGGTACGGGTACCTCGCGAATGGTCTCATCCGAGGTTTAGACGCCTCTAACGGTCTCGCTCGAGTCAAGGTCCCCATGCGCGGCCCTTGCCCCTTTTCGAACTACGACCGGCTTGATTCCCGCTCGGGATACGTAGGAATCCTTTTCGCTAAGGGTCCAGCCCGCTGACCGCCCAGGTCTCCTTCAAAGTAAGGCATCCCGATTTGGATCCTTATCTTTTTCAACGACCCCGCCTCCTTCGGAGGAGACGTCGGCGAGGGCTAGCTGTAAGTACCCAAATCCGGATCGTCCAAATCCGTCGGAAAGTTAACCGAAATCCGTTAAGCGGCCCGCTCCCGGGTTAGCCGGAACTCGTTAAACTCCCGTTCTTTGTGCCAGCGAGGCGTCCGGGGCTTGCCCGTGCATCCCGACGTCGAACCGTACTTAGCACGTGACATCTCACGTAAAAGTATGGCTTTCCACTGAAAAACGCATTTTCCGGCACTTTCGGGCGTTTCGGACATTTCGGTTTGTTATTTTAAAAAACGGACAAAGCGGGACCAGGGGGACAAAATCCCACATGGTGGTGACTCGGAGGGGCACGTGGCGGCCATGCCACGCCCACACATCACCCTTCAATCAATTTCGAGAGGGAAAAAGACCAAAATGCCCTGGTTTGCAAGCCAAGTCAGTGGGACTCACTTTGTGCACTTTTCACGAAATTGCCGGCCAAGTCCCAGTTTCCAAAATTCCCAAAACCCACGAAATTCGGTCCAAGTCAGTGCCGGACTCCTACTGCAATTTTCACCCTATAAATAGAAGTTGCTGTCAAAGGCAAAAGAGGATTGATTTCATACCAAAAAATCACCACCCCACGGTCCAAACTGGTTTTCACCCTTCCCGAGCTCCCGTTTTGTCTCGATTCGCGTGAAACCTTCGTATTTCGATCAAATACGCACCCTACAACTTCGAAACAACCTTTCGAATCACTTTCCGTGTCCCGTACACACCTCTCGAGCCAAAGGAGTCGACCACAGCCATAGGTATAACTCCCTCTCTCCGAATCTTCCGTTCCGTCTCGGTTTACGCGCCAGTCGCTATAACCGTTTCGAACGTCGTTATCAAAATGTAGACGCCTCCGTCTAACGGGGTCCGATACGTTTTAGCCCCTCGATCCTCTTCTCTTTCCGTAAGAGAAGTAATCACGGGTTAAAACGGCGTTCCGACCCCGTTCCGTTTACTTTCATGTCATTTACAATTCCGAGCCGTTTGGCCTCGTTGATCGTCATTTACAATTCCGAGCCGTTTGGCCTCGTTGATCGTCATTTACAATTCCGAGCCGTTTGGCCTCGTTGATCGTCATTTACAATTCCGAGCCGTTTGGCCTCGTCGATCGTCATTTACGAATCCGGATCGTTTGATTCCGTTGACACCGCTTTAAATCTTTGTCATTTACAAGTCCGATCCGTTTGGATTGTGATAGTATTTACTTTTCAAAAGTCAGTCGCAACCCGATTCGTTGATCGCATATCATTTAATACGCATTTTTCCGTAAAAATCGTTAACAATGTAATGCCCGGTTCAAAACCGGAGTTCGTCCGTCGAACTCTCTTTCAAAACGCGCGAAGTGACGTTCGGCCTCCGAATGTTCATCTTCAAACTCAAAGTCAAAGCCGCCATTTGATACTTAAAATCATTTAATACGCTTTTTCCCGTAAAAATCGTTAACAATGACTCGTATGGCTCAAAATCGACGTTTGCCACGCAAACGCTCATTTCAAACTCAAAGTCGACGTTTGCCACGCAAACGCTCATTTCAAACTCAAAGTCGACGTTTGCCACGCAAATGCTCATTTCAACTCAAAACCGACGTTTGTCATTCAAACGTTCGTCTTTTCAAAAGTCACCTAATCAACGTTTGTCATTCAAACCAAGATTAAGCTTGTCATTCAAGCCCCCATTTCAAAACACACACACACACACACACACGATTTCGAGAAAGGTAGAAAGACTCGTCATGCGAGGCGTTTCGGGCGATCTCGTAATACTCTACCCGAAACGTAACCTGACCTCCGAACCTAACAATCTCTGGTACAAAAAGCTTTTTACTCGTTTTTGCTGCCAATAAAAATGATCCCCGTTTTCAAAAAGCCTTTTCCTAAGTTTTTGCTACCAATAAAAATGACACCATTTTCAAAAGCCGTTTCTCAACGTTTGGGCTCAGAATACAAAAACCGCGTGGCGACTCCTCATTCTGCTCCTTCCCGTGAAGCGAGGTCTCAGACACCAACCCCCCGCGAAAGACAACCGCCTTTTCCGCCGCCCCGCGCGCGAAAAAGATCGGGTAATTTCAGGGACGAATGAATCAGGTTGCAGGATTTAGGGGACGACTCGTCCTGGCGGCGCTGGAAACCCGTTTTGGCTTGGAAAAAGGACTCTTTTCCCTACCAAACAGCCATTGATTATTGAAAGGTGTTTCAATAATCAGGGATCATCTAGCAATCCAACAAGAAGTGTTCTTGGTCCATTCGCGTGTGGATTACCGATAGAGGGTGATTGCGTTATCACCAAAAGCTTGAAGACTTCAATCGTTGATTCATCACCAAGTAAGAACAAGGAGAAGATCAAAAACTTCATCAACAGTTTTTAAGATTCATTTTGCGATTCGCTTTGAAGATCCGATTTCGAACAAACTCAATCGCATTCAAGGTATGTAAATCTATTTCATGCTTTTCACCTCTTCATGCTAGACGGATTTAAGGGCTAGAGTTTTGTTGTTTTTCAAAGTTCTTCCGCTGCGTTTTGTAACCCCAAAACCCAACAGTGGTATCAGAGCCTCGTCTTATCATGATTAGGTTAAAATTGGCATGCTAGATTTAATGTGATTAAATGCTTTATATGCTATATATGAAATAGATCTATGATTTTATGTGTGTTGTTTTGAAAAAAAAAAAAAAACAAGTATCTATAGTATAAATCACAGTGGTCCGTGAACAGTACTATGAATAGTTTCAAATGCCAAATTTCCCATTTTGCCCTCACTAAGTTGTCCCTTTCCCATTTTGCCCTTAATTTTTTTTTTTAATTAAAAAAAAAAAAACACGTGTCCTCGGACACGGGCATTTACTAGTATATGATATGCCATGATCATGATTAATAGTTGATTAATATGATTAATTATCTACATGGGTTACTTATCTGTTTAATATGATTAAATTAGATTAGAAAATTCTCAAATTAAAAGCAAATTGATTGTTTGGAATTTGGTGTTCATGTTTAATACTCCCTCCGTCCCGCTCCAAATGTCTCAACTTTCCATTTTGGGCGTCCCACTTAAAATGTCTCAACCTCAAAAAGGAAAGTTTTTATTACTATTCCACCCATTCATTCTCTCTCATACTTTACTTTTACACTCACAACATTCTCTCTCCTAACTATTCCTCCCACTCATTCTCTCTCCTATTTAATTTTTCATACTCATAACATTTAAATTTTTTCTCTTTTCTACATCACTTTCCTTAATTCCCGAGCCGAACCCATTTTGAGATATTTCGGTCGGGACGGAGGGAGTATGATTAACATGATTATTTGAATTCATATATTTTGAGAATGGAATAATTATGTGATTGATATTTGTTATTTGTTACATGATTATTTGGATGATCCTAAAGTAGGATTTTATGTGAAAATCCCATGTTTATGATGATGTACACATAAGTTTCATATACAACCATGCGATGTTTGTTATGTGTAAAACCTTCTAAATATTTAACTCTCATGCCATTCCTTGATTAGAACACTTGTGAAATTTTAGGGTATTTTGATGTAGTTTTGACTCAGTTAGGTGCATCATTATATATTAATTTGTGAGCAAGATGAGATAATGGTTGATGTAATTTTTACTCAGTTAGGTGTATCGTTCCATGTCTCATGCGTTTGAAAAAGGTTTTGACTTAATTGGTGCTTTCAAATGAGATTTGACCCAAGGCATAGATGAGATTAAAACATGTTTTTGACATATGATGTCTAGTAAATCTCATAAAAGATCTAAGAGTCATATATGATATGATTGATGTTTCTACCTAAATAGCTTGATTTCGGGCATTGACTCAGTTAAACCAAAATCAAGTGAAATATGGATCTTAGCCCACTATAATTATATGATACATGCTTGTATTTGAAGGTGTATAATTTAGTGGGAGTATTTGTGAAATACATTATTTGTCTCTTAGATGGTAAATGAATTGATACTTATATGTGTTCATATTGTATGTATATCTTGTTGTAGAATGGCATTCCACAATAAATTGCGATTCGTCCTTATGAAGGACATGTTCGAAAAGAACGGTACAGATTATTCTGATTGGATCAGAAGCTTAAGAATTGTTCTTAAGAAAAATTGTACGTTCTTGACGAACCCGTTCCTGCTGAACCCGCTGCAAATATTGCAAAGGGGAGATAAGAAGCAACATTAGAAACATGATGATGATTCTAACGATGTTGCTTGCCTTATACTTGCCACCATGTTTAAAGGCTCTTATGAAGAATCTTGAACATATGGTAACTGCTTTTGTCCTAGCACAACGCACAAAGAAAATGTTTCAAGTGCAGGCTAGGCAAGAGAGGTATGTTGTGTTAATAGTTAACACAAGAAAGGGGTTCAAAAGGAAGGTAAAGTAGGTAAAGCAAAGGTTACTAAACCTAGGACTAAAGTTGCCAAAGACGAAGAGGCTAAACCCAAAGTGTCTCAAAAGGATGCATTTTGCTACCATTACAATGAGATTGGTCATTGGAAGCAAAGTTGCAAGGCTTATTAGGAAGGCCTAAAAGGTGAAGAAGGGCAATATGATTGCTACCACTTCAGGTATCTATATGATAGATATTTTCCTTTCTATTTCTTGTTCTTGGGTATTGGATTCCAGATTGGATCCCACGTTTATTTAAATATGCAAGGAATAAAGAATAGAAAGCTACTCAAAGAAGGCGAATTAAACCTATGCGTGGGAATGGAGCAAGAGTTGCTGCATTAGCCGTTGGGACTTATGAAGTCACTTTACCTAGTGGACTAGTACTTGTTTTGAACAAGTGTTTCTACGTTCCGGATTTGGGTAGAAGTATTATTTCCGTTTCTTATATGGATGATGAAAGATATAATTTTTTTATTGAGAATAAGAAGTTTTATATTTATTTAAATGATATGCTTTATTGCATATTTAATTTAAATGGCCTTTATATCCTTGATATTGAGAAGCAAAATAAAATTTAAGATATCTATAATATGAGTAAGAAATCTAAATCGAATGATGTGAACAACACGTTCATATGGCATTGCCGACTTGGTCATATAAATGAGAAACATATATCTAAACTCCATTGACATGGACTTTTAGACTCATACGATTATGAATCATTTGAGTTATGTGAATCTTGTTTTCGTAAAACGACCAAACCACCCTACACTGAGAGTAGTGGGAGGGCTAGTGACTTATTGGCCCTTATACATGGGATGTATATGGACTATTAAGTAGCATTGCTAGGAAAAGATTTCGGTATTTCATTACATTCACTGATGACTTATCTAGATATGACTATGTCTATCTGATGAAGTCCAAAAGTGAATTGTTTAAGATATTTGGAATATTTCAAAATGAAGTACAAAATCAACTTGGCAAAACTATTAAAGTACTTCGATCCGATCGAGGTGGTGATTATTTAAGCAAAGAACTTGACAATCATCTCAAAACTGTGAAATTGTTTCAGATTTGACTCCAAGCAGAATACCACTATAAATGGTATGTCTGAGAGGAGGAATAGAACCTTATTGGACATGGTTCGTTCGATGATGAGTCAAAGTTGACCTTCCTAATTCCTTTTGAGGATATGCATTAGAAATTGATGCGGTTACACTGAATTAAGTCACTACTAAATCGGTTCCTAAGACCCCGCATGAGATGTGGCATGGAAGAAAATCTAGTTTGTCTTTCATGAAGATTTGGGGTTGCAAATCTTACATGAAGAGACTTGTCTCTGATAAGTTAGCACCAAAATCTGACAAGGTTATTTTCATTGGTTATCTTAAGAAAACTAAAAGAATATTGATTTTACAACCGCAATGAGAACAAAGTGTTTGTTGCTTTGTATGGTTCATTTATTGAGAAACAGTTTCTCAATAAAGAATCTAGTGGGAGTAAAATTAATCTTGAAAAGTTCAAGAGCCCGAAAATAACATGGAACCAAGAGTAGAGACGGAACCAAGTTCACAAGAAGTTATGGAACTGGTTCAAGATGCACAAGTCCATCGTAGATCGGATAGGTTACGATCCGAACCCGAGAGATATGAACTTATCGTATCGAAAAGTAATGAAGTGGAAGTCATTGAGAATGACGAACCTACTTCCTATCTAGAGGCGATGTCTACTCCTAATTCGGATAAATGACTATGAACCATGGAATTCGAATTACAATCCATGTCTGATAATCAAGTTTGGAACTTGATTGAGTCACCTGAAGGTGTAAACACTAAAGGGTGCAAGTAGGTCTTTAAGACTGACATGGATGGGAAGGTGTATACTTTCAAGACTAAGGCTTGTAGCAAAGGGATTTAGACAAATTCATAGTATTGACTATGTTGAAACCTTTTTCGCAGTTACAATGCCGAAGTCTATTAGAATTTCAATTGCTATAGCCGCATATTGTGACTATGTGATATGACAAATGGATGTCAAACGGCTTTCCTAAATGGAAAGATTCTTAAGGATGTGTATAGTACACAACCTGAAGTTTTGTCGATCCAAGGAATTCTAATAAAGTATGCAAGTTGCAAAGATCCAAATTTTGGATTGAAGCAAGATTCGAGGAATTGGAATCTTCATTTTGATGAATCCGTCAAAGAGTTTGAATTCATCAAGTACAAAGATGAACCTTGTGTATACATGAAATTCAGTGGGAGCATAGCACTATTTCTAATGTTATATGTCAATGATATCTTACTTATTGGAAACGAAGTTCCGGCACTTCAGACTGTCAAGTCTTGGTCAAGGAAATGTTTCTCAATGAAAGATATGGGTGAAGCCGCTTACATCCTTGGCATCAAGATCTATAGAGATAGATCTAAAAGGATAAATTGGTTTGAGTCAAAGTACTCACATTGACGAGGTTCTTAGAAGATTCTAAGAAAGGTAACTTGTCAATGGGTCATGGTGTTACTCTTAGCAAGACTCAGTGTCCTATAACAACTGGTGAGCAAAAGAGAATGAATGAAGTTCCATATGCTCCGGCATTTGGATCTGTCATGTATGCCATGATTTGTACTAGACCTGACGTCTCGTATGCTCTAAAGCATGACGAGTCAATACCATTCTGATCCTGGTGAGAACCATTGGATGGCAGTAAGACGATCCTTAAGAACTTAAGAAGAACTAAGGATGTGTTCTTGGTCTTTGAAAGGGTGGAAGTTGATCTTGTTATAAAGGTTACACAGATACTAGCTTCCAAACTGACAAAGTTAATTTAAAATCGCAATTAGGGTTTGTGTTTATGCTTAATAGAGATACGGTTTTGTTGGAAGAGTTCCAAGCAGAATACCGTAGCCGATTCTACTACTAAGGCCGAATATTTAGCGGCATATGATGCAGCTAAAAGCGGCAGTTTGGATCAAGAAGTTCATTAGTGTTTTGGAAGTCGTTCCATGTATCACTAATCCGGTAGAACTTTGTTGTGACAATTGTGGTGTCATTTGTGCAAGCAAAGGAACCAAGCTCATATCAGCGATCCAAACACATGCTTAGACGTTTTTCAAAAATTCATAGAATGAGAAGATGTTAAGATATGTAAAGTATCAAGTGATGATAATATCGGGGATCCGCTTACAAAACCCCTCGCACAAGTAGAAGCATGATGGTCATGTTAGGTCCATAGGTAAACGATACCTAGGAGATTCGGCCTAGTGCAAGTGGGAGATTGTTGGTGTTATGCCCTAGGCTGATAATTATTGTGACTGATAATCAATAGCGTTATGCTATCGTCTTTACCATTTATTATAGAAAAAGTTTATTTGGTTCATTATATGTTTACATGTTTATTATATTGAATTACGTTCCTAGTTGTTGTGAACAATTAGTATAAGTTGGTAATTGATAATCATGGAGATGATTATATGCATGGGGATGCACATTACACTTATGGGTACTTGCTAGAGAACAAGTACTGGACTTGACCTACTAATGAGATTTATGACATGGTCAATAGTCATATGTTTCATGATTAAATCTCATGATAGTCGTGTTATTGAATCCTGTGTACCTGAGATTATCATCGTCTTCCACATGATGAGCATTATGTTTGATGTAGTCTAACACTATCTTTAATCGAATAGCAATAAGGGCTATGTTTGCACGATTGAATTCATGTAGGGAAGAATGATCACTCAAGATGGGATTTGTCCCTCTCTGTGTGAGAGAGATGTTTGCTTGGGCCCCTCGATGAATGTTGATGAAATGTATGGCCATACTCAAGAGATTTGATAGAGATCAAATGCACTTGGATTATCAACATATTTGAAATAGAGAAAGCATTGAACATGTGAGTTGGCATGGACCATGACTCATGTTCAATTGGACATCGTGGACAAAGGGATTGTGACATTGATCTATCAAGGAATCAAGCTTTGATATTATATTTAATTGGGTGGACATAATGATTTGCTAGAAGTCACTTATGTCTTGTGAGGTTGATGTTTCAACTCACTACCAACATAAAATATAGTTCCTAAAGGGTCACACACAAAAGAACGGATTTAAAATGGCTAAAGGGGTGAATCTGGGCTCAAGGGACGACTCGTCCCCTATGGGACGACTCGTGCCCTGAGGGGACGACTCGTCCCCAATTAGCCCAACTATTCCCCTTCAAAGGGACGAATGAATCAGGTTGCAGGATTTAGGGGACGACTCGTCCCCTACGGAACGACTCGTCCTGGCGGCGCTGGAAACTCATTTTGGCTTGGAAAAAGGACTCTTTCCCTAAAGGTTAGGGATTTATAACAAGTATAAATAGAATCCTTTTGTCCCAGCCTTAGGTGACAAAAATTAGAGTTTTTGAAACACTAATTGGTTGTTTTTGATTATGAATCAAAGATAAAATTCCATAGATTCATTCTACCAAACAGCCATTGATTATTGAAAGGTGTTTCAATAATCAGGGATCATCTAGCAATCCAACAAGAAGTGTTCTTGGTCCGTTCGCGTGTGGATTACCGATAGAGGGTGATTGCGTTATCACCAAAAGCTTGAAGACTTCAATCGTTGATTCATCACCGAGTAAGAACAAGGAGAAGATCAAAAACTTCATCAACAGTTTTTGAGATTCGTTTTGCGATTCGCTTTGAAGATCGGGTTTCGAACAAACTCAATCGCATTCAAGGTATGTAAATCTATTTCATGCTTTTCACCTCTTCATGCTAGACGGATTTAAGGGCTAGGGTTTTGTTGTTTTTCAAAGTTCTTCCGCTGCGTTTGTAACCCCAAAACCCAACACGGTCGTCCACTCAAAGTTTTTCGTCCCCCTCAAAGTTTTGAAGAAGGGGAGAGACCTTTTTGCTTATTTGGCTATGAAGGGACCCAAAGCTGCCACCCTACTGTTTAGTCGTTGCACCTCCTTGATGCTTGTGGGCTCTTGAATTTCCACCAAAGCTTTTATCTTTTCCGAATTTGCCTAAATTCCCCTCTGAGATACCATGAACCCCAGAAATTTGCCAGAAGCTACCCCGAACACATACTTGCTCGGATTCAGCTTCATGTCGTTTGCTCGCAGATTGGCGAACGTTTCCCTTAGGTCGACCACATGACGACCGGGCTTGGTTTTGATGACCATGTCGTCGATGTAGGCCTCCATGTTTCGGCCAATCTGAGTAGCAAAGACTTTGTTCACCATTCATTGATAAGTAGCTCCAGCATTCTTTAACCCGAAGGGCATATTTGTGTAGCAATATACCCCTCTAGCAGCTTGGAAGGTAGTCTTTTCTATGTCATCCTCATGCATCCTGATTTGATGGTACCCCGAATAGGCGTCGAGGAAACTGAGGGTGGCATGTCCGGCTATAGAGTTAACCAACTTGTCAATCTGTGGGACTGGGTAGCTATCTTTTAGGCAGGCTACATTTAGGTCGGTGAAGTCGACACACATCCTCCATTTGCCACTGGCTTTCTTGGCCATCACTACATTAGCTAGCCAGGTAGTGTAGGAAGCCTCCTTGATAATACTTGCACTAAGAAATTTATTTACCTCTTGTTTGATGGCCACCTCCTTATCTGTAGCAAAGATTCTCAGCTTTTGACTTTTAAACTAGATGGTGGGTGTGAGCACCCCAACCCGGAACCTACGCGTGTCCCGAGCTTGAGAAGCCAAAACTAAGAAAACCCATCTGAAATTTTAAAAACTTTTATTTCACCTTACAGGAAAACCAATTCTCAAACTACCAAAATAAATCAACTAATAATATCTTAACTTGGAGGAATTTCAACAACAACTTTAATAAACCATAATCTGATCAATTACATCGAAAACCCCAAATAACCGTGTTTCATAAAAGAGTTTTATATACAACTTTCCAAAAGAGTAATACTCAATAAATACTCCCAGACAACCTACTCACATACATAACCTGACAAGTCCCAAAAGCAAAAGTCCAGACTCTTATCCCCGGCCTCAGTGGTTCGGTCACCTGTCTCAGCACAATCTAAAACAGTAAAGGGAAAGGGGTGAGAATAAATCTCAATAAGCTATTATGAATGCAGCAAGATGCCAAACAAGATGCAACACATAGCATGGTTACACATAACACATTATGAAAGGGGTAAACACCTTACATTACCTCATTTTACCTTTTCCGTCTGAACAATATGTCGTACAACGTGGGAGTAAAACTCCGCTCTTTGGTGAACTGCCCCATGCACATTCACCGCTTATAGGACTCATACCCCAGAGATTCGTATAAGGAAAGAAGATACTTATATGACCCTGATTCAGAGTATCATATAATATCGCCGCTATCTGTAAAACTTTTGGCTTAATACAGAAGCATTCCACCTAACTCCATAAAATCGCAGCTGACTGTAAGGCTTATGGCTCAATACAGAAGCTAGCACTCCCACTCTGTGGCCACAGAGGGGATGGTCACAGGTATGATGAACCTTCAATCACTTATAGAACAAATCCATAATTGATTGAATTCCATTATACCCCCGAATCACATATAATATAAACACGTTCAAGTACATAATAGATACTTGGAATAAAATCCACCAAAGGGATAAGAATATAACAACATGGTAATGTATACTCATGTTAAATCAATATTATAGTGCAACATTCATTTAATACACTATGCATAATACCATCAATGAATATGAATTCAAGTAAGGTAACAATATAACCAAATAATCCACACTTGGGATACAATATAACAATATACCAAATAGTCCCCACTCAAGGCATCCATATAATCAATAATTCCACAATTGGGATAACGATGTAACAATGTGATAATATACATTTCCATCTAGCGCAATAGTGTAACTTATAGCTTCTACACTATTCAAACTAACCACCAAGGATAGGGGAGCAAGTAAGGTCCCCATGTACCATAAACCATTCCTACGTCGTCATTACACCCCTTGAATAACCTTAATAAAGGTTCAAGATCTAATTCCCAAGTTGAACCACTCGGGTGAAGTTACTAATCAAACCTATCAACCCTTTTTTTTCGGACAATACTTAAACTACCTCCACAATTCCATTTTGATCAAATAAGACATCATGGTGTAGCCAAAGTATTCTATTTTAATCTAAGTTAAGGAGGATTCATTTATACCCCAGGTAGCTTAGGTTTATATTACTTTTAAAATAGTTAGGGATCATGATAAGTGGTTGTTGGTAGAAATCAGCAAGAAAGGAAACTGGAGGAACTTCTGCTGACATGGGCGACCGTCCAAGGTGGTATGGGCGACCGCCCAAGCAAGGGGGTCAAAAGGGATGAAGTCTCTGTGGAGATGGGCGACCGCGCAGGGATGTATGGGCGACCGCCCAAGATTGGGAAAAGCTGAAGGCCAACTTCTGTGCACATGGGCGGCCGCTCAGCCCAACATGGGCGACCGCCCAACCTGAAATTCTATACTAACCTCAACCATTCCACTCCTAACCATTTCATACTTCTTCCAAACCAATCCAACACTAACTAGCATCATTTTAATACTCCAAAATCCATTCCAACCCTTCCAAGCCATTAAGATAACCTAACCCCTTTCACTTACTTAGTTAATTCTCACATTTCACTAACACATTTCAAACATTTACCATACTCTTTTACCTTTGATCAACTTCCATGACCCACAACCCCATATTTAAATCATTAACAAATCCTCACTCCAAGAAAGTGTTCCAATATACCAAACAATCAATTTACCAAACAATACTAACATCAAATATTTCATGAGCAAGTATTGAAGGAAAGTCTTAATAACTCACATCATTAAAAGTATACCAAATCCTTTTTTACTTCTTTCTACCCAAATTGAAATATACTCATAACATTTCCCAAATCAAAGTAAGATGGACATAACCACATACAATAACTCCATAACACAATACTAACCATTTTCTTTACTTTCCGATTCTAGTAAATTGGCCAAAACCCAAATTCAATACTCACTCTTAAACCATTAACATTCATAATTACTCTATACCATTCCTCCTTCAATCTTAGATCACCATTTTACAACTAAAAATCAATTCAACCTTGACTAACCCATTTCAACTCAATTAATCATTATTTAAAATATCAAAATTCCTTTTCTTTCAACAAGAGATTCAATAACACATAAAGTGAGCAATTATTAGAAGGAAGTCATAATAACTTACAAAATTGATGTGAAACGAAATATCTATTTTCCGGGCTTGATGCGCTTCCCTCGCCGCCACAAACAAGGATGTACAAACGGATTAAAAAATGAGAAGGAATTGAAATTGTTATGATTTTTGGAAGGGAAGCATTTGCAATGAATTTTCCATGGGTATTTTTCTTTTTGAAAAAGTTGAATGAAGATGATGGGGAGGTTAAAGAAGATGAGGAGAGGATGGGAAGGTAAGGAGGAGGTGATGGGAAAAAAAGCAAGAAAGCATGGCCTCTCATGCCTCCCTTTGACTAACCTAAATAATTAATTCAACTTTCCACTTAAGCCCCTCAAAGTCTAAGGAAATATATCTAGCATCTCAACTTCTATTCTTTACACAAAAATACCTCACCCATTCATACTATTTTATTTATTTATTTTATTATAACTCCACCATACTACTTTATTTTATTTTCAATTAAACTCTAAAGCCTTAAAGTTATTTCATAATCATCTTAACTTTTCATGAAGCTCAAAGACATAAAATAAGCACGTAAAGGGATGCTAAAATAGTGCCTAGGGTTAGGGTCGTTATATTTACTCCCCCTTAAAGAAAATTCGCCCCGAATTTTAAGCTTGCTTTCCTTAATGATCAAATAAAAAGGTTACCTCTCACGTATTTCAAATTACAACTTTCAAATAGTTTCCTCAATGGCATGATTCTTCTATACATTTTCACAACCCGAATACTCTAGGATTTCAATTCCCTGAACTGCAATTCTAATAACTCTCAACGTTACTCCCGCATAAGTCCAATCCGTCTAATCATCATTAGTGAAATGACTCCATACAAACGAGGGATCATGCAAATGATTTTTCCATATCAAGCTTCATACAGTACCACTTCAATGCTAAACTAAAACTACTATTATACACAACTCCCTAAGGTCAATTAAACTCTTCAAGTTGAAAGGAAGTCCATCACACAACACACAACCTATTCTTCAAGAACCTGGATAGTCTTTTAATCTCTTCCTTTCGAGTAACTAAATTATTCAAACTCTTAGGATCGGTAACAAATCTCAAATGGAGCTTCAAAAAGATAAGGTTCCCACTTAAATAACGTAAAATAATTGCAGCCACTTCCGAATAGAGGATAGAAAATTCCGCTTTATCTAAGTTAACTTCCTCGAAGCATACGCTCTCACTTTCCCATTTCTTATAATATCACAACCTAATCTTCCTTTAATACGCACTTAAAATTCACAAAGTCCTCACATCCACTAGGTAAGGTAAGGATCGGATCTATAGTCAATCTATTCTCCATCTCTATCAATATGATTCATCCTTATTACATCCTACACCATTGATATATCCTTTAGAGTTAACTAAATCAACGATTTTACAATTCTCAATAATTCCCTAAAAATACCTTCGGTAGCACTTGCCAACCCAAAGATCACGGACTCTATCCTCTTAAGATCCATGATAACATCCAAGATTAAGACTAGAGAACCCAAAATTTAGAATCTTCTCGAGCCAACTAACACTAGCTAAACTTTGCATACAAGGACTTCTCACAAGGGATCATTAACCCAACTCTCAAATGATTTTCATGATTGTCCCGAAACTTTAATTAAACATAGAAGTCATCAATCATAATTGCCATAAAGCCAACAAAATAAGGATTAAAATTCTGCTTATCATACCCAGAACCAACACATGGGATATTCCGATGGAAGCATATTTACCATCTACTCACAACTAGCACAAAAAATTTTTGGAAAGACTTCTTATGCAAGTCTAACACATACCAAATATCCTTCACACTTTTAACCAAAACTGTCCACCTTTAACGCATATATAACAAGAATACCATGTAAAGGTTTATCTATATTAAATACCAATATAAGCAAATTAGGCATAGAAAAGGAGACTCACTTCTTATGATAGTCTAACAGTGCACAACAACTACTTACCTAACCAGGTCAAGTATATCTCAAAATCACAAATTGGTAATCATACCAAATTAAGTGGCAATACATGCCCAGCTATAACCACACCACCATCGTGGTAACCCAAAGGAGATTCGAGGCACTCTCTCATAAGAGCAGAAACCTCTAACACATAAAACAAATCTCAAGCAATGTATGCCATATAGAAGCAAAATGTGATGCCAAACATAAATGATATAAAACAGGATCTATAAAATACGACTCCTAACTTTTGAGACAGGTAATATACCTCTAGCGACCTCTGAGGGATCTATCTCTCCTAGACCCGAAATACATACTCGACCTTAGGCCTTCCCTTTTGGTTTTCCTTCATTATCTCTTTTGGTACCACCTCTTTGTTGTCCACCCAGCTGACCGCTGCTTGAAGCTCGTTCCCGCTGCAACCTTGGGCAATATCTCCTAAAGTGTCCCATTTCTCCACACTTAATACACCTGCCTTGCTTACTCCAACACTGATCTTCGGTATGTCCAATCCTCTTGCAAAATTTACAAATCATCCCATAATGTCTGGATATTGGCCTAGACGAAGAAGCTACAACAAGTTCCCCTCTCACACTCCCTGAAGTTGAAGCCCTTGGCTGTCCTCTAGTGATTTTGGATCCTTGTCCTAGATACTTTGATTTATTTCTAATCCCACTTTCCGATCTTTCACTATTTTCCTCAATGTCATTCTCGATCTTATATGCTCTATCTATGGCTGTCTGATAATTGGTGAAGCTATCAAAAAATCAATAATTTCTTCCTAAACTCAATCCTCAAACCTTTTACAAACCTATGAACCCTTCTTGCTTCATGCGATACCAAATGAGGGCTACACCGAGCCAATTCCTCAAACCTGACTGAATACTGATCCACCGTCATGTTCCCTTATTCTAGTCCTAAGAATTCGATCTCCTTCTTGTCCCTTGTAACCATTGAAATTAAATAATCCTCGAACTGCTGGGTGAAATTATCCCAAGTCGGAGGCGTATGATCCCGCTCCCAACTTCCCTTCAAAATCTGCCACCACTGATCAGCTGGACCTTCAAGTTTGAAAACGGCATATCTAACTTTCTCCTCGTTGGGGCTTTCCATAACCTCAAAGATTTTGTTCATTTCCTCTAACCATTTTTCTGTCTTTAACGGATCCGGGTCTCCATTAAAGCTCGGTGGATTCATCTTCACAAACCTTTCCAATCCCTCACTTTGACATCCTTCAGGTTGATTCAGAACTGATCCCCGAGTCTCCATATTCCTTACAAACCTCCTGAATAAATTTATCATCTCTTCATTCTGAATTTCACATATTCCCATATTTCCTTCATTTTCTGGAATCCTTCGCTGGTCATCATTGCTTCCGGCCATTAGAACAAACTCCTGCATTAAACACTCGGCGGCAATTACCACACACTCCCCCTTAGTTTAGACATCTACCCTTGACCTCTAAACTAAGCTCTGATACCAACTGTGAGCACCCCAACCCGGAACCTACGCGTGTCCCGAGCTTGAGAAGCCCAAACTAAGAAAACCCATCTGAAATTTTAAAAACTTTTATTTCACCATACAAGAAAACCAATTCTCAAACTACCAAAATAAATCAACTAATAATATCTCCACTTGGAGAAATTTCAACAACAACTTTAATAAACCATAATCTGATCAATTACATCGAAAACCCCAAATAACCTTGTTTCATAAAAGAGTTTTATATACAACTTTCCAAAAGAGTAATACTCAATAAATACTCCCAGACAACCTACTCACATACATAACCTGACAAGTCCCAAAAGCAAAAGTCCACACTCTTATCCCCGGCCTCACTGGTTCGGTCACCTGTCTCAGCACGATCTAAAACAGTAAAGGAAAAGGGGTGAGAATAAATCTCAATAAGTTATTATGAATGCAGCAAGATGCCAAACAAGATCCAACACATAGCATGGTTACACATAACACATTATGAAAGCGGTAAACACCTTACGTTACCTCATTTTACCTTTTCCGTCTGAACAATATGTCATACAACGTGGGAGTAAAACTCCGGTCTTTGGTGAACTGCCCCCATGCACATTCACCGCTTATAGGACTCATATCCCAGAGATCCATATAAGGAAAGAAGATACTTATATGACCCTTATTCAGAGTATCATATAATATCGCCGCTATCTTTAAAGCTTTTGGCTTAATACAGAAGCATTCTACCTAACTCCATAAAATCGCAGCTGACTGTAAGGCTTTTGGCTCAATACAGAAGCTAGCACTCCTACTCTGTGGCCACAGAGGGGACGGTCACAGGTATGATGAACCTTCAATCACTTATAGAACAAATCCATAATTGATTGAATTCCATTATACCCCCGAATCACATATAATATAAACACGTTCAATCACATAATACTTGGAATAAAATCCACCAAAGGGATAAGAATATAACAACATGGTAATGTATACTCATGTTAAATCAATATTATAGTGCAACATTCATTTAATACACTATGCATAATACCATCAATGAATATGAATTCAAGTAAGGTAACAATATAACCAAATAATCCACACTTGGGATACAATATAACAATATACCAAATAGTCCCCACTCAAGGCATCCATATAATCAATAATTCCACAATTGGGATAACGATGTAACAATATGATAATATACATTTCCATCTAGTGCAATAGTGTAACTTATAGCTTCTACACTATTCAAACTAACCACCAAGGATAGGGGAGCAAGTAAGGTCCCCATGTACCATAAATCATTCCTACGTCGTCATTACACCCCTTGAATAACCTTAATAAAGGTTCAAGATCTAATTCCCAAGTTGAACCACTCGGGTGAAGTTACTAATCAAACCTATCAACCTTTTTTTTCCGAACAATACTTAAACTACCTCCACAATTCCATTTTGACCAAATAAGACATCATGGTGTAGCCAAAGTATTCTATTTTAATCTAAGTTAAGGAGGATTCATTTATACCCTAGGTAGCTTAGGTTTATATTACTTTTAAAAAAGTTAGGGATCATGATAAGTGGTTGTTGGTAGAAATCAGCAAGAAAGGAAACTGGAGGAACATCTGCTGACACGGGCGACCGCCCAAGGTGGTATGGGCGACCTCCCAAGCAAGGGGGTCAAAAGGGATGAAGTCTCTGTGGAGATGGGCGACCGCGCAGGGATGTATGGGCGACCGCCCAAGATTGGGAAAAGCTGAAGGCCAACTTCTGTGCACATGGGCGGCCGCTCAGCCCAACATGGGCGACCACCCAACCTGAAATTCTATACTAACCTCAACCATTCCACTCCTAACCATTTCATACTTCTTCCAAACCAATCCAACACTAACTAGCATCATTTTAATACTCCAAAATCCATGCCAACCCTTCCAAGCCATTAAGATAACCTAACCCCTTTCACTTACTTAGTTAATTCTCACATTTCACTAACACATTTCAAACATTTACCATACTCTTTTACCTTTGATCAACTTTCATGACCCACAACCCCATATTTAAATCATTAACAAATCCTCACTCCAAGAAAGTGTTCCAATATACCAAACAATCAATTTATCAAACAATACTAACATCAAATATTTCATGAGCAAGTATTGAAGGAAAGTCTTAATAACTCACATCATTAAAAGTATACCAAATCCTTTTCTACTTCTTTCTAACCAAATTCAAATATACTCATAATATTTCCCAAATCAAAGTAAGATGGACATAACCACATACAATAACTCCATAACACAATACTAACCATTTTCTTCACTTTTCGATTCTAGTAAATTGGCCAAAACCCAAATTCAATACTCACTCTTAAACCATTAACATTCACAACTACTCTATACCATTCCTCCTTCAGTCTTAGATCACCATTTTACAACTAAAAATCAATTCAACCTTGACTAACCCATTTCAACTCAATTAATCATTATTTAAAATATCAAAATTCATTTTCTTTCAACAAGAGATTCAATAACACATAAAGTGAGCAATTATTAGAAGAAAGTCATAATAACTTACAAAATTGATGTGAAACGAAATATCTATTTTCCGGGCCTGATGCGCTCCCCTCGCCGCCACGAACAAGAATGTACAAACGGATTGAAAAATGAGAAGGAATTGAAATTGTTATGATTTTTGGAAGGGAAGCATTTGCAATGAATTTTCCATGGGGATTTTTCTATTCTTTACACAAAAATACCTCACCCATTCATACTATTTTATTTATTTTATTTTATTATAACTCCACCATACTACTTTATTTTATTTTCAATTAAACTCTAAAGCCTTAAAGTTATTTCATAATCATCTTAACTTTTTATGAAGGTCAAAGACATAAAATAAGCACGTAAAGGGATGCTAAAATAGTGCCTAGGATTAGGGTCGTTACAGTAGGGTTGACCTCCAAACGATGCACTGCGACCTCCTCCTTGATGCCCCTCATGTCTTCTACTCTCCAGGAAAATAAATCCGTGCTTTCCTTCAATAGGTCGAATATCTCCACCCTTTCTTCTGGTGACAGTTGTCTCCCTATTCTGATTTTTTTGGTCGGGGTAGGAGGGATTGGCTTCTATTTCCACCAACTCGTCGACAGGTTCCAGTTCTGGGTCGTCTCTGAACTGTAGGGTCTCAATAATGATCTCTCTGACCCTTCTCCTTTCCTCAGCTCCCAAGTGTGGAGCTTCAACTTCAATTATGTCATCTAGTTCAGAAGTCATTTCCCCATCAGAGGCCCCCAAGTTTTGGTTGACTGGGAGGCATAGGTAGCCTAGGATAATCTGGTCGACCAAAACTGGATTTGTTGCAACTCCAGTGCTTTTAGAGAGACGTGTCGGCTCAGTCATAACGTGGTCATGTGAGGGATATGTCATCTCTTCAACACACCTGATCGTAGATAGTCTGGAGGTAGTGGTGACGAATTTGGAGAACTTCCAGCTCGCTTTCGGGGTATCAATTTCTAACTCCCTCTTTTTCTTGGACTGCAGCACGTAATCTAAGTACTCCCTAGTTGTGCTTAGAATGCACCCCACTCCCAGATTGGTGGGGAATTTGACCCTTTGATGGGGGATTGAAGGCACCATCCCTAGAGCGACCTGTCCAGGGATACCCAATTTGGCATGACAATCACTTATAACGTCAATTACAATAAATGTTACCTTAGCCACTGTCCTTAAGGGATGCTGTCCAATGTCGACTTCCAGCTCGATCTATCCCTTGGCATCAACTCGGTGATTGGTGAACTCCTCTAGTCGGCCTGCATAAGGTGACAACCTAGCATCTGTCAGACCCATGTCCAAGAAGGTCTTGTAGTAGAGAATATCTTTACAGGCCTCCGTGTCGACCAAAATTCTACTTGAAGTGCAGTCATCGATCAACTCCGGAATTACCAGAATTTGTTCCCTAGCAGTCATGCTGGTAGGCAGCTTATAGGGAAAGAAACTGATCACCTCATCCTTAATACAGCTCCTAGGAGGCACGTAGGGAGCTTTACTCAGCTGAAAATTTTGTGTTTAAGGACAGTGTTACTCGGGCTCCTCAGTAATCACTCCCAAAGTCAGCCTAGGTTGCCTCGGCTCCGACACACCTCTGGCAGGTCGATCTCCACAAGCAGGACGATCTCCCTTGACAAACCTGTCTAACCCTCCTTCATTCACCCACTTCTGGATGATCCTCTTCAGACTCATGCGCTCTTCCGTGGTGTGCCCAGTGTCCTTGTGATACTCAAAGTACCTACTATTGTCCCTTCTGAATTTATTCTGAGCATTCATTGGGGCTGGGGGGGGGGGCTAGGTAGACTGTGTTCATAATCTCAGTCCGACTCACTGTTAGTGGGGTGAAACTTTCGGGGACTCTTTCTGTTGCCCTAGTCCTATTTTCCCCCTTATTATCATTGTTTTTCACCAGTCCCCCTTTCGTCGACTAACCATCTTCAGAATGATTTGAGCCCTTGTCTTTCTTTCCTTTCTTTCCTCAGCCACAGCCACATCGTAGGCCTTCTCAAACAATCCTTCCTCGTAGTCGCCTTCCTAACCTGGAGCTCGTAGTCTAAATCAGGAGAGGACACTCCATTTCTGAAACAATTGATGACCTCCCTATCTGTGAGGTCTTCCTCGATTCGGTCGACCAGCTCCTTAAACCGTGTAAAATAACTCATGGTACTTTCTGTCTTACCTTGAGTCATATTGTTTAGGTCAGTGACCATCTTCTTACGGGCCCCAGCCGTAGAGAATCTATCCAAGAATTTTTTTCCTCATATACTCCCATGATGTGATGCATCCAGTAATCAGGCCACGAAACCAAGTTAGTGTCGCACCTGTGAAGGTACTCGTTAGTGCCTTGCACAGTATGTCGTCCTCAGAGGAGACCAAGCACATTTTTGCCTCAAAATGCTGCATGTGATTCAGGGCGTTGGTCGCGCCTGAATATTTGTCTAATGCGGGCAACTTGAAACCTACGAGAGGCCTTTGGTTGAGCAAATCCTGAGACAATGGCCGAAGAGTACTGTAGTTTCGTTCGACCTTCCCATCATTCTCCTTCCTATCTGCCTCCAAGTTGAGAAGCTCCCTAGCATCCAGGTCGCTTCTTTGAAGGGAGACAGAATTAGACTTTTGTCTCTCTTCCCTGTGGGGCTCCCTTCTAGAAAGGGTCCATTGTCTTTCGTTCCGTGGGGGTGTCACCTCTCTCCTTTCCTGATGGGACAGCGACCTTTCTCCCCTGAGGGCGCCTACATCGAGCCCTATCAGCTCCGCCTCCTCTGAGCTGAGTTGGCCTCTTGTTCCCTTTGCTGGTTGAGCCTATCCCTTAGGTCGCCAGTTGGGTCTATGGAAATATGGGAGGGGGGAGGCATCTCGATCCTCGATTGTTCACCAGACGGTCTAGGAACTCCGTTAGTCCGCCTGTGGGAAGTGATAGATGGAGATACTCTCTGTGTTCTCCTATCATCCTTGTTAGGAGACTCGGGCATCTCCAGCAGTTCGTCTTTCACATCGAGCAAGCTTTGTAGTATCCTAGCTCGCTCCAACAGAATATCCATCCTACTAGGGTGAGTAGTTGAGGGGCCTGGGATGTCGCCTGCAACTGTTCGACCCGTTTGGATCCTCTTAACCTGCTGATTCGCCCCCTGATTTGGCATGGGCCTTTTCTGCCTTCTGCCATCTTGCAGACCCTCACCGTCAACCACACTATTGGAACGAGTGGCTATGTTTATGATTTGATTAGAGTTTCAAGGTCTAGCGTCTATCGTTCCCGGCAATGGAACCAAACTGATGATGCAGGAAACGGTCCAGATCAGCCTTAGTCCAGCAATTAGGTTGATCTCTAGCGAATAGACCTGAAACAACGAACAAACGACTAGCCGGGTTGGCCTCCAGCTAAGACCCTCCAGCGTGATGATGTGATAACGTAAATTGTGCTTATAAACTGAATTGGATAATGGAATACTCAAATAGCCAATAAGACATTTTTTTAACGTTGGAAGTTGTTAGGTATTTATAGTGTTGATGTAGAATTGTGTTGAATCCCTGAAATCACGGTATTGATGTTGGCGTAACTGACTCCGAGAAAGTAGGAGACGGTTATAAATAATGACGTGGGTTGACGCACGTGTTGATAGGTCGAGGTCGATTGAGTTGTCAATGGCGACCTGATTCTGCGCTTTGGCTTGATAATAATTATACAAGTATATGATCGTATGTCGGACGAAGCTAGGTCGTGACCACGGAGGGTCGGACAATGAGCTAGGTCAACTGATCAAGGCTGGGCCGTTGGCAATCTAGCAACTGGGCCGACCCATTCAATAATAGAGTAAATTGGTGACTGAAATGTTGGGCTTCATCTGTTGGGGCCTGGCCGTCATATTTATATACTCCCTCCGTCCCACGTCATTACAAATCATTTTTCCGGGCACAATTATTAAGAAATATTATTAAGATAATGAAAATGTGTGGTAGGAAATGAAGAGAGAGAATGAGTGGAGTTGGTTGAATAAATTGTGTGGTAGGAAATGAAAAGAGAGAATGAGTGGGTGGGGTATGGTGAATATAAAATAATAAATTTATTTCCATTTTGGGCAGTTTGTATTCACGTGGGACGGACCAAAAAGGAAATAAGTTTGTATTCACGTGGGACGGAGGGAGTATATATATATATATATATATATATCTATCTATTGTAATTAAACATTTAACTCATTTTACAATTTATGATCGGATGTAACATAATATAAATAAAATGTAACTTGTCTATTATAAAAAATCGACTATTTTACAGGCAACTGCAAGGGTCCCGGGCATCTCACTCCCTTGACCATGGATATCGAGATCAACGGCCTACTATTCAACTGACAAGCAAGTCTTACAGCAGGAAACCAGATTCATGTAACATACAATTTTCATCCAACCACATGTATAATAACCCATGAATCTGATTAATCATACAATTTCTATCCAATCAAAAGAACTTGTAAACTGCATTAAGTAAGAAAAAGAAAGAACATTTGATGATGATGATGATGAAGAAGCTGATTTAAGCTCCATCGATATTGAAACAAAATAGATGGTTAACAATGGCATATCAACATTTTCCGGCTAGAAAGATGTACATATCATAAAATTATATATGCCAAAAATGGAACCTACATACAAAAACTAATCTAGAATTTGATCTTCCGAGCTCCGCCTCTAAATCTGACAATATCACCAGGATTGAGACTCTGACACATGAGCATAAGTATACCTTCGTCCGCATTTAGATCTCCAGCCGCTCATCTTTGCTTCAGCGAACCCATTCTGATCGTCGAAAGAATTCATGCCTCGATATTTACCTGTCGTATAATTCTCTCAACTATGCCAGCTACCTCGACTAAAAATATCAGTACTGTAGTCTTGACTACCTTGACCAAATGCCATCCTTCGAAACAGCCTAATCTCTGCAGATTGTTCTGCAGAGTTGTATACTGCACTTTCTCCCATTCTCATCCCATTCGTTAAATCTGCAGATATCATACCCTCGAATGCTCTCACAACCTGAGAAGCGGAATCCACAAATTTGAAATCTCTGAAAAAATTTACTCCCTCCGTCCCATAAGAAATGTCACAAAAATTGAATGATCATGAATTAAGAATAAGTAGTGCAATATTTATAGCGGAGTATATGTGTGAGTATGAAAAAGTAAAGTCGAAGAGAAAGTGGGGTAGGGAATAGTTGGTGAATTGTTGTTGTGAGTATGCAAGTGGGTCCCAATGAATAAAGAAGTATTATCAAGTTTACATAGTATCATTTGTTACGGGATGCCCAATAGGGAAAGAAGTAACATTTGTTATTGGACGGAGGGAGTATATCCTAAAACTGTGTAGCAGGCAAAAGGTCAGACAAAAATGAGAACACTAACGGAGCTATGTAGAGTCTAATGGGGGTAATTGCACCCATTTGATAAGAAAATAAATAAATTTACTAGAGCAAGTCTTCAAAAAATTTAGGGGTTTTCGTGCAATTTAATGTAAAAAAAAATGTACTATTTTTTAGCCCCTTTTAATTAGTCCTTTTAAAAGATTTAACCAAGGCTCTGTTGCTTTAACAAAAGATAACTTGCAAACGTTGATTTCGGTAAATCATTTTCATTTTTCATGTAAAGTATTCTCTAATATCTAGTTAATACACTGACACTAGAGCCCAGAATTCCTCAGGCAAGTCGTCTAGTTTGAAACTTTATACCAGGAGAGGAATAAGATTGGAAACTCCACAAGTGAAATTCCGGTTTTAAATTGTAGAATATTCTATAAATTGACTCAAAAGTTGCCAACACGTTTCAAGAAATCATTATCAGAAACACAAGGAGACGGAGAAAGGTACCTGTCCCATGGTTGGTCTTTTGGTAGCTGAATGTCGCACACAAGCAGCAGCAGCCTCAATCGCTCTAAACATTTCATTTTCATTATAGTTCTTCTCAAGTCTTGGATCGACCAAGTCTTCAAACTCCTCGGTAGTAAGTGCATGGCTTAGCTTTGGCCGAGCCTGAAAAGATAAGTTTGGCAAAGGAAAACCATCCATTAGAAAAAAAATAATCTAAATTGTGCTCCCTCTGTCCCATAATAAAAGTCGCATCTTGACTTTTTTGGTCAACAATTTGAACTTTGACCAACATTTAACATTTAATGATAAATTATTTATCTTCATGGAGATTTAAAAATTGAATAGTGTATCTATTGGTGTATCAATAACCATTTTCAGAATAGTATTATGAAGATAATCAAATTTTCATTATTTTTTGTCAAAGTTCAACTTAGTTAACCAAAAAAGTCAAAGTGCGGCGTTTATTATGGGACAAAGAGAATAGCTACTTCAGACATTCAATCCTCGAAAAATGTACCTTAGACTGAGAGTCATAAAAAGAGCACGTCATGGCATGATGCACGTATAAAAAAACAGTTTTTTTTTTTAATATAGAAACCATGTTATAGAAGCGTAATTTCGTTTCCATTTTAGTTGGTCATATGTGACGTATGCATATTGTCAATTCATCATGAATTAAAAGCATTATCATTTCTGGGATCTGTTTTCTTTAGGTTTTGTTTCTAGGAAACATATTTTGTGTGTGTGTATGCGTGTGCCCAGGAATGGTTCCCAGCAAGAGTGAAAATTTCCAGCTTGCAGTTGATAGAACTTTAATTCGCCATCTTATAGCCTGTGATCAGGATGCCTCATATCCCCATACCAAACAAAAAAATCTTGTTGAACAAGCAAATACTCCGTCCCATAAAGATGTACCATTTGCCATTTTTGTTTGTCCCAAAAAGATACTCATTTCCAAAATTGTTAGGTTAAAATCATAACTTCCAAAATTGCCAACCAAGGAAGAAGAGAGAGAGAGAGAGAGAGAGGAGAGGATGAGAGTCAACCAAGGAAGAAGAGGGAGTAATAGAGTAATAAGTAAACCTCATAAAGGTTAGTGATGGAAATGAAACATGTTAAAATGTTTGGATAATCAAATGAGACTATCATTATGGGACGGAGGGAGTACTTTTTTAGAAAATAGTACAATATGTCCAAAACATCATTAAGTCATCCTTAATGGGCAAACGATTTCCTACAAGTCAGTCTCTATTCATGTCATACTATTAGTAATTAACATGTTCAAAGAATCTGGACTCATGAAATGACATTCAAACTTTCTACAAAATGTTTGTAATCAACAATAGTTGATGAAATGCCGCGAACGCAACCAGATTGCAGTGTTTTGTTAAATGAAAATTAGAGTGCCTTTTTTTAGTTTATTGGGATACACAAATTAATCCTCCTATAGGCTTCTTCCAATGACAGAACAACAGCATGTATAGTTAACCTTTTCTTTGCATGTCACTAAATGCAAGATATGCACCCTTCTTTATATTCGCTTTCTGATTTGGAATATTTGGAAATTTATCAAACAGTAATGTGGCTCAAGTGAATTTGACATCATACACTAAACATACACGTAACCTAAAAATCTAAATGACGACATCAATATTTTATTTTAATACTATATCACAAATAGCTTTGAGAAGGGCAGCAACCAATCAAACCAGAGATCTCATGCAAAGTTAATCCCCAGATTTAGCACTGTCCCCACCACTGACATCAAGTAAAGATACGAAGTTAAAAACATACCCATTCAACTAAACTCTCCTCTCCCAGAGGCTGTGATGTATCCACAGGTTTGCGTCCTGTAATGAGCTCCAAAAGCACAACTCCAAAGGAGAAAACATCAGATTTCTCGGTTAGCTTTCCACTTGATGCGTATTCAGGAGCCATGTATCTGACACAAAAAAAGAAAAAAAGATTTTAAGCATGAATAAAGTTAACATTTATTCATAGCGCGTGAATAATATTTTTTGATATGTATTCCCCTTCCGTCCCAAAATAAATGTCCAATTTTTTTTTCTGAAATTTGCTCTTGATCAAGAAAAAATTTGAAATTTTTTTGGTCATTCATTTTGGGACAGAGGTAGTATCTATTTCGGCCAAAGATAGATGAATTACCCGAAGGTTCCCATAACACGTGTAGTTACATGTGAGTTTGCATCCTCAGCTAATTTAGCGAGCCCAAAATCAGAAACCTGTCAAAGTATAAAGATGCCTTAAATAACTAATCACTAAAGATAAATATCACAGAACTGAAGTTGGTGGAGAAATTCCTATAAAAAAAAAAGTTGGCGGAGAAATAGGGATACCCGAGCTTCAAAGTTCTTATCTAACAGAATATTTGCTGATTTAATGTCTCGGTGAATAATACGAGGAAGACCTGTAATGTTAATACAAGTTAATGAATGAATGAGTAAAACCATCCATCAAAACAATTTGATTTCATGAAAACAGATTTTCTAATCATGACCAATGACTTAATGGATATCATTCAGTGAATGACAATGGACTCATAAATTAAGAATATATTCCCTCCGTCCCAAAATAAATGACCGATTATTTTTTGAAATTCGCTCTTGATTAAGAGCAAATTTGAAATTATTTGGTCATTCATTTTGGGACAGAGGTAATAAGAATTTTAGACATTACAGTCTTCATGGAGATAAGCGATCCCACGAGCAGCTCCAGCAGCAATCTTAACTCTTGCTCCCCAGGTCATAACTGGCCTATCTGGCCCTGCAAAAGTCAAAGGCCAAAGATATATGTCAGTCAACTCTTATATAATTCCTTAAGGAGGAAAAACAGAGGAAGACCATACTGACAAACTTTCTACTTCCTCTGTCCCAAAATGAATGACCCAAAAAATTCAAATTTGCTCTTGATCAAGAGCAAATTTTTTAAAAAAAATTGGTCATTCATTTTGGGATGGAGGGAGTACAAAACTTTATTTCCAAAATGACTAGTACCATGAAGATGGAAATGGAGGGTGTTGTTAGGGACATATTCATAAACAAGAAGCCTTCGGCTGTCAGAAATGCAGTAACCCGCAAGTGAAACCAAATGGCGATGATGTATACGACTAATAATATCCACCTCAGCTTTAAACTCTCTCTCGCCCTGTCCTCCTCCTATCTTCAGTTGCTTCACTGCAACTTCTTGCCCATCAGGTAAGTGTCCTTTGTACACACGACCAAATCCACCTTCACCTAATAAATTCTCATCCGAAAACCCATTTGTTGCCTCTACTAGTGCTTCATATGTAAACCAAGGCCTCGAGTTACCCATTCCACCAGCTTCTGATGGAGAATATAGATATTCACTTACAGAATGACTATCAGCTGGTGATCTATGTGCCTTCAGTAAGCTTGAATCTGGGCACAAATAATAAATGATTCCATCACTATGCTCCCTCCGTCCCAAAATGAATGACCGAAAAATATTCAAATTTGCTCTTAATCAAGAGCAAATTTGAAAAATTTTGGTCATTCATTTTGGGACAGGGGTAGTAGAATATCTATGCAATCAATATTTTCTTGGATCATGCCCAATTTCCTAAACCTTAATGATGCATGGAAAAAAGACAAAAGGGTCGATTTTGTACTAAATATTTTAAGGAATTACCTGTATTTGGGGAAGAGCTCAACGAGGTTGGCATACCAGCAACCCTTTTTCTTTTCTTGGTCATGCACCATGCAGCTATTCCGATTGCACCAAGAAGTAGGAATCCAAGTATTATGCCAATACTCACTGCAACTTCAGTACTGACGTTTCCATTGCTTGATGGTGCAGCATTTGAATTGTTAGTATGAATGCCTGATGGTGGAGCTTCGAGTTGAGTAGGTGAGGGTGGGGATACACCTGATGGAGGAGGTGGGGAAAACGGAATTATAGGAATTGCTGATGAGTTAGGGGATGGTTGAGAATCTGGAGAAAATGGCAGAGGAGGGGAAAATGTAGAAGGTGGGTCCGTTGAATTGGTGGGTGGTGTTGATCCTGGTGAAGGAGCTGAATCCAATGGTGGAGAGGTTGGAGTTTGAGGTGATTGTGAAGATGGTGATGGAGGAGAGTTCTTTGGTGGTGGATCGGACGGAGGGGGTGAAATTTGTGGTGGGTCTGATCGTGGTGGAGGAGAAGTAGAAGGTGGATTAGATGTTTGTGGAGGGGGAAAAGCGGCAGGGGGATTAGGTGAAGGAGTGGTTGGGGTAATAGCTGGGGGATCTTGTGATGGAGGTGGCGGAGAATTTATTGGGGCACTAGGAGGTGGTGGAGAGCTTTTTGGTGGATCAGGTAATGGAGGCGGCGGAGAGTTTATTGGGGCACTAGGAGGTGGTGGAGAGCTTTTTGGTGGATCAGGTAATGGAGGCGGCGGAGAATTGGTGACTGGTGGTGGGGATTCGTTTTTAGGGGGAGGAGAAGCAGGAGGAGGAGATGAAGCGGCAGGGGGTGGTGGTGATGATGATGATGATGATGAAGGGGGTGTTGAATTATTGGAAGGGGAATCTGAAGGTGCCGTGGATGGGTCGTTGGTTATGGTGGGAGAATTTTCCTGAGAAGAAGGATTAGGCAAAGGCGGTGGAGAGGAAGGGGATAATGACAAATGATGTGGACTGGTGGCCGGAAACGGTGACCGAGGTGGTGGAATTGGTGGTGGAGAATTTGGAGTCGATGACCGAGGTGGTGGTGGAACTGCAGAAGGTGAAGTATTTGGAGATGGTGATGTTGCCATCTAATATCAGTATCGACCCAATAACACTCTCAAACGATCACCAGCCAAGATAAATTTCCCCTAACAAGAACAAATTAACAAAAATTGTATTCTTCCTATTCAAAATCTCTCAGGAAATGTTCATATTTCATATTTTTCAGGAAAATTCATAATCTGTTTGCACTCAACATGTGTCTATCGTCTTCCCCGGTCTCTGGTTCATCAAAATTTCAACCTTTTTTCTACAATTACCATATAATTCACCAGAAACCTCACAAAATAATTTAATCTAAAACAAAACAAAAATCTAACAAAATTATTAAAATAAAAAAATGATGACCAGATTCCAAATCCAATAACAAAACCCTTACCACCCTCAAAAACTGAATTTATCAACACGAAAAATATCAGCTGTCACCTTATACAAAAGGATTTCCTCTTCAAACCCAGATCATCAAACACAATTCAAAAAAAAAAAAAAAAAAAACCAGATATCCAAATCAAGAAAAGAAACCAAAATTCCCAATTTCGGTTTCAGCCAACCCTAAATTCATGCATTTCATTCATCATAATGCAGAAACCCCATATCATAAAAATTGAATAAACAACAAAACCTAATTGGGAGAAAAATCCCAACCGTTACCTCTGTTTATCTCTCTCTCTCTCTCCCTCCTGTTAGTTCTTGCAATTCTTGGCCTTAGAACCCAAAAGACACGGTTACTGGGGCCCAAAAAATCCGAAAGCAAAAACTGATAAGGACATCAAAGAATGAATGGTAAGATTATTTTGTGTTGAAACCTTAATCAAGAAACAATGTCGTCGTCATGATTGCAATAACGGAATTGAATAGTATAGGGTTTGCTTGAAATTAACGTTGAAATGAATCAACGTTTTGGTAGCACTAAAATCAAACATTTTCTTTTTGGTACTCCCGTAACTTGAAAGATTGTCTCATTTGTCATTTTGACTTATCCCAAAAAATATGTCTCATTTTTAAACTTAGACATGAATGTTAGTACAAATCTACTAAGATACAAGAAGGTAAAGCTCTTCCTTAATAATTACAAAATGTACAAGGACAATCTTTTAGGAACGAAGAGAGTATTAATTAATTGTCCATTTTGTACCACTTCATACCTCTGTTCTAAAAGACCCCGCCTAAGGGCTCCTAGGCCCCGCCTAGGCGCTAGGCCCTTCTCCAACGCCTAGTTCTAAGTCCCGCCTAGGTCCTGACTAATCCCGACTAATCTCGATTAGCCCCCGACTAGTCCCCGCCTAGGCGCTAAGCCCGACTTCGCCGCCTAGCATCCACCTAGCGCTTTTTAGAACCTTGCTTCGTACCCCCTCATTTCTCACATCTATTTTTCGATTTCTGGACCATTAATTCATTCTTCTTATATAGTACATTGTTCAAAAATATATCAAAATTGCTGCTTTTATAAGAACAAATTAAAAAAAAATGAATATTTATTTTGGGACAAATGAAAAGTAGTATTTTTTACCAATAAAACTTATAAAGGTGATACTTTCCATGTCCCAAAATGGTGGTTCCATTTTCCCATTTTATTTATCCCAAAAAATTAATCTCATTTTCAAAATTACGGTTTCAAAATCACTGACTTACTCTAAAAATTTATAATGCAACTTCAAAATAGTTTAAAAGTCAAATATATGTGGGTTCAAAAATCACTTGAACTCTAAAACTTACTCCAAAGCTTACAATGCAACTTTAAAATAATTGAAAAGTGAAACAAAAGTGTATAGGCGGAGGGAATAACTCATACTACATGAAATTGGTAAATCTCAAGTGATATAGTTAAATTATGAACTTTTATAAGATGATTGAATCTTGAATTTTTTTCTCAAATAATACCTTTTTACTTTTTTATTTATCAAAATAACTTACTGTTCAAACTATTGTTCAGAATGTCCATTTTTTTGAAACTCGCTGCACCGTGTAGCGAGTTTGACTAGGGTTTGTCAAAACTCGCTACACCGTGTAGCGAGTTTAGGTAATTAAGTTTGACCGTTGTGAAATTAATTAGGGCATTTAATTAACCTAAACTCGCTACACGGTGAAGCGAGTTTGGTCAAACCAAATTATACTCGCTACACGGTGTAGCGAGTTTAAATTTAAAATTCATAACCTTCCAGTTCACCGTCTTCCTTAAAAAACAACCTAAATTTCAAACAACAGCCGCCGCCCAGCCAGCCCAAGGAAGAAGAAGAAGAAGAAGCAGCAGCTTCACAACACAAAGGATTCCAATTTCGTATCATCAAAATTTAGTAAATTGTAAGTTTACATTCTATATTTTACTTTATTTTCTCTTTAATTTAGCTTTGATTATATTATTTGTTCAAATTTACTCTCTAGTTTTTTTTTTGTTATTAAATTTAGTTTTGTTAAATATGTGAGTAATTTGTTTTGTGTTGAATTTTAGTTTTGATTACAACAAATTTATTTACTTACAATTTAGGATTTTTTTTTTTTTTTTTTTTTTTTGATGACATTGTTAATCCGAAAATTTGAGATAATAATGAATGTTTATTAAATTACTCTCTATTTTTTTTTTGTTATTAAATTTAGTTTTGTTAATCCGAAAATTTGAGATAGTAATGAATGTTTATTAATTTACTTGCAATTTAGAATTTTTTTTGTAAGTTTTGATTTTCAATCTTGTAATCTATCAAAATAATTTATTTTTGTTTAGTGAATTCTTGTGCCATGTTTGGCTTATCAAATGAATTATTTATGTGACTAATTTGGTAGCATTTGTCCAATTCAGATTGTTGAAATATTAACTTGTTCACTTGTAAAATTTGTACATTTGAAATATTGGATTGTAAGAACAAAGAATTTTGTTTTCTGTATTTGTACTGAACAAAATTCTAGAACTGTTGAGACAAGACTCCTATGTAGCCCTCAGTCCCATTTTGAAATTGAAAAAAAAAAGATAAATAAAAATTAAGAAGTATACATTACTAAGATGTTGTAGGTATAAATAATAGAATATGAATTATTAGTGAGATAGAAAAATAGGATAGGAATTAATATACCTATAACAACATCCCAAATCTCATATACTTATATCCCAAACCCTAAACCCTAAATCAGATAGATCTACCTCAAACCCTTAAAATATGATTTATTGTTCAAACTTTTTTTAAAAAAAAAAACTGCATGCTATTTTTCAAAACCGCATGAGGATTACTCTTGAAGTATTACTTAGTATATAGGCTGAAAACCAAGAACTTCCCCACAGACACTTCTTGGAAGTGTGGGATAACTTTGGATTACAATGCCACGTACTAGTAATTACACTTTTGTATTCTCTTATTTATTTTCTTGCCTTATAGAACAATAACCAACCTTGATATTGAAATAAATAGATGGAAGCTTTCATTGATCCCGGGCCTATCGATGCCTCTGTTCTGACCCGGCATGAAAGTATTGATGTTCATTGCAAATTCACTAATTAATATATCATACCTTCTGAAGTATCAGAACAGATATATCTTTCCCAAATTCACTCTCAGTCACTTTGTGATGAATGGAAGCTTCAATGGTATCCGTAGGATCCTAATAATTTTATCTCAATTAGTAACTCAAAACACATTTCACCCATGATAAAAAGCATACTAAGCTCATATCTTAACCTTTAAAGTCACCCAGAGATCACCAAACTCATTTCGTTTGCAGGACTTGATAACAACAACAACCTAATAGAACATACGCAAATCGAAAAAATCAATGTTAATTTACACACATTTAACTATAATTAATCTTGATATTATACCTGATCCACTCTGTCAACAGTATGACATTTCTTCTTGATAGATTTTAACGGATAATATGTACCCTCTTCAGTCAAAAATTCCATTGCAGAGAGCCAAGGACTTTCTTGGAAAGCTTCATTCTTCACTGGATCTCCAATCGCTCTCCGTATATATTCCTGGGTTGCGATCGGTGTTTGTTGTGAAGAGAAGTTCTCACGGTCGTAATTTCTCCGACGCATGGCGGACTGTACGACACCGGCGGGACCAAGAATAACACGCGATGAAGAGGAGCCTTCACCGCGAAAAAAAAAACGCTACTCATTAGGATCCATTTTATTTTGTTTAATAGAATTTGAATTGAGAAGATTGAGTGAGGGTTGCTAGGAGGATACGAGAGAGAGAGAATGAATGAACGAAGAAGGAGAGGAAGAAGATAAATGAATCTGGAAAGCTGAGGGGTGGTATTTAATTAGCCTAAACTCGCTACACCGTGTAGCGAGTTTAATTTGGTTTGACCAAACTCGCTACACGGTGTAGCGAGTTTAGGTTAATTAAATGCCCTAATTAATTTCCCAACGGTCAAACTTAATTACCCTATACTCGCTACACGGTGTAGCGAGTTTTGACCAACCCTAGTCAAACTCGCTACACGGTGTAGCGAGTTTCAAAAAATGGACATTGTGGGCAATAGTTTGAACAGTGAGTCATTTTGGTAAATAAAAAAGTAAAAAGTGATTATTTGAGAAAAAATTCATTGAATCTTTTTATCGTTTTTTTTTATTATCTCTCACATTTAAATCTTCAATATACTCCTTACGTCCCACTACAAATTATACATTTATACGAAAATTAAAAAAATGTGTTAGTGAAATATGTATTGTGAAAGAAAATGGAATAGAAAATAATAATTAAATTGTTGTTGTGATTATAACATATGAGTCTCATTAAAATAAAACTAATAAAACATTTCTGTTTTATAACGTTTTAGAAAGAGTGTAGTTTGTTATGTTTGTGATGGGAGGGACGGAAGGAGTATATCTTTACCTAGTTGGTTCACATGGTCTTAATAATGTCCATCTCTTTAACACTCATATAACATACTCCCTCCGTCCCACCCGAATTTGGACAAATTTCCTTTTTGGGCGTCCCATCCGAATTTGGACGGCCCAAAATGGAAACCTTAAATCACTATTCTCTCCACTCATTCTCTCTCCTACATTATTTTAATACTCACAACACCATTATAATTTACTATTCCCTCCACTCATTCTCTCTCCTATTTTTAAATTACACTCACAACATTTACCTTTTCCTTAATCTCCGTGTAAAGTAACTTTGTCCAAATTCGGGTGAGACGGAGGGAGTATAACATTACACATTAGCTAGGTATTCATGAGTTGAACATCTAAAAATTATTATTTATAATGGTGTATAGATCACAATTCTTAAATTTTTATTAGAATAATTAAATTAATCAAAAAATATTATTTAAATTATTTTGTATTAACCAAAAAAAAAAAAGTAATAAAATTATTTTGAGATGAAGAGAGTACTTTTTACGATAGTAAAGCAATCAGTTAATTCTTGGTTGATTACTTGATTAAAGGTTAGTGTGGATGAAGTTTAGCTTTGATTAATGGCTCATTTCGGACAAATATCCATATATTAAATTAATTACGATAAAATAATCAAACCAAAGTTTAGAATATTTAGATAATAAAGCAAGGACTTGTTAATAATGAAAAATATTTCTTTTAGTTCGCTTATGAAAGCTAAGATTTCATTCAAACATCTTTTTTAATTTTTCCTACTCATAATTAACCATTTCTATGCAAAATGAGTAACCGAATAATTGTCCTCTCTCTGTCTTTAAATGAATATTTAATTTATTTATGATTAATATAAAAATAAAAATTATTTCAAGATGTAGTAATAACTCTAACAATTATTGGCAAGAAAATTAATAGGATTGGAAGACTGTGTCAATTTTGTCATGTTCATTTACATGAAATTGTATACCTTTTCTTTCATATGATAAATAGGCATGAATGCAAAACAGATGTAGCTTAACGACATTTTATCTACCATTAATTAAATAAAAAACTCAATTTTTTTTTTTTAAAAAAAAAAAGCTATATAAGCAAAAGGAAGGAATTTGCTATGAATTACTTCAAGAAACATATCATATTAATTAATAAAAAGAAGAAAGAAAGAGAAAAAAAACACCTTTTTTTCAATTATTAATTTTTGTGTCAATGTCTCTTCTATGATTTATAATAAATGAATCTTCTTTTCTGTGATATGATAAAGAATTATCATGTTTTCAGTGTGGAAGGGAAAAATGAAAAATATTAGTAATAATTATAGCCAAACAATGAAAATAGACTCTTTTAATGAAATGTTCCAAAATAAAATATTACTGTAAAATTTTAAGGTTTGGACAAATAAACAACAACAACAACAACATTCGTTATTCCTTTTATTTTATATGAAAGGTCAAGAGTTCAATTTCTATCGGGTACATTTTCAAATACTATTATTGTAATAGATTTAGTCGTTCATCGATAAAAAAAAAAGGTATAATCGCACTCCAATTGATATAGAGCTATTCAATTAAAACCAAAAAAAAAAAAAATGTAAGAAATTTATCTGTGTTTTCAACCGTTGTTTATGGCATTTGAGGGTTTTTTTTTTTTTTTTTTACAATATCCCACACCAGGAGGCGAGTAGAGCGATCAAGTCATGTAGAGATGTTAATCGGTTCAACCATGTCGATTTCTGTCTAGCCCTATCGATTTCGGTCCCTAATTGATCGCGTTTTAAACGGACCGCTTTAAACGGTCCGTCAAAATTGCGAACCTAGACCTACCTCTCTCGATTTCGATTTTAAACGGGTCACTAACGGGTTACACCTAAAGAAAATAAAAAAACGTATATATATAAATATATAATTCAAAATCAAGTAATTAACGAGCAACGAGCCAAAAAATAACATTTAACAACACACAATCCAAAACAAAATGACTCAAAGTCTCAAATGAGTCATACAACGAGTCAACAACTTCAAACGTAGAGTGATAAAGTTCAAAACACAAAGAAACTTTAACTTCAAGTTTTTGTGTTTTACTAGTTAAAAGCTAAAAAGTACTCCCTCCGTTCCAAAATGATTGTCCCACTTTTTTTGCTCTTATTACGAAGGAACTTTGAATAATAATTTTAGGTTTATTTAACTATACAAATGAAAATCTAAAACTCATTATTGATACACCATCAATAATACTATCAATTGCAAGTTTTAGATCTTCATTTGCATAATTAAATCAACCTAAAATTATTGTTCAAAGTTTCTTCGTAATAAATGCAAAAAAAGTGGGACAATCATTTTGGGACAGAGAAAGTACTAATCAAACATGAAATGATAAAATAAGTCAATAATCATAAATATCATTAGCAGCCGTTTATCTACTAATGTGTTTGGAATCAGGATTCATATAAGTAGAGATGTTAATCGGTCCAACCCTGTCGATTTCGGTCTAGCCTTATCGGTTTCGGTCCCTAATCGATCGCGGTTTAAACGGTCCGTCAAAATTGCGAACCTAGATCTACCTCTCTCGGTTTCGATTTTAAACGGGTCACTAACGGGTTACACCTAAACAAAATAAAAAAAACGTATATATATAAATATATAATTCGAAATCAAGTAATTAACGAGCAACGAGCCAAAACATAACATTTAACAACACACAATTCAAAACAAAATGACTCAAAGTCTCAAATGAGTCATACAACGAGTCAACAACTTCAAACGTAAAGTGATAAAGTTCAAAACACAAACAAACTTCAACTTCAAGTTTTTGTGTTTTACTAGTTAAACGCTAAAAAGTACTAATCAAATATGAAATAATAAAATAAGTCAATAATCATAAATATCATTAGTAGCCGTTAATCTACTAATGTGTTTGCAATCAGGATTCATTTAAGTGGAGATGTTAATCGGTCCAATCCTGTCGGTTCGGTCTAGCCCTATCGATTTCGATCCCTAATCAGTCGCGGTTTAAACGATCCGTAAAAATTGCGAACATGATCCTGTAAAAACCCAATTTAATAGATTTGAACCTGCTATTCTCGACCCTATTAACATCTCTATAGTCATGGCACTCTCTAAGGGTGAGGATGGCATTTGATGGTGTTGAACGAGTGTTTTTAAGTGACATACTCTGAAAGTCAGACAAACTATATACTCTTGCTTAAACTGCATTTGAGAAAATTATTCTCCTCTTAAATTACTACATATCACAAATGTAAAACTCCCTCCTTTCCAATAAAAGCTTCACTAATTATCTAAAAGGGCATCTCGTTAGAAGTTTCATCTTTTCTTTTTTGGCAAAGAATCTTTACTATTTCCTACACTCATTCTCTCTCCTACATTATTTTAATACTCACAACACCATTATAATTTACTATTCCCTCCACTAATTCTCTCTCCTACTTTCAAATTACACTCACAACATTTTTTTTCTCTTCCATTTTCATAATTTGCGTGCCCACCCAAAAGGGTGAAGCACTTATTGGGGCGGAGGGAGTATATAGCACTCCCTCTGTCGCCATAAATATCAAACATTCCTTTTTATCAGTATTAATCTAAGTGTCACTGCCCATTTTTTTAAGTGAAAAATTAATTATAGTATAATTTTACTATAGTACAATAATAGTATATAAATAAGTAAATTCATAAAAAAAACATTAAAAATAGGGACTATGCCCGATAAATTCTAAAAAAATTTCATAATGCCCGATAAGTTCCTTCCTCATGTTGTATTATATTTCGAAAATACAACATCAATTAAGGCCTTAATACTGCATTCCGGCGGCCGCCGGTGACCAGAGTTCGAAGCCCATGGACCGGCGATCAGATTTCGACCTCCGGTGATCGACGACCGGATTCCGGCCAAAATTGCCGAATTCCAGTGAAAATTGTTCGGAATCCGGCGAAAATTGACCGGAATCCGGCATGCGGCGATAGCAGACGGCGGCGGCGGAGCTGGGCTATGGCGGAGGCGATGGTGCGGATGCAGTATTATGATTTTAAACTACTGCATAACTAAATATTGTATTATACATAATACAACATGAAAACTTATGAGACATTTTAATACAATGAAAAATTTAATGAAAAGTGATTTGTTCCAAAAGAAACTTATAAGGCAAATTCCCTTAAAAATATTGACAAGTTAACAAGTACTCCCTCCGTCCCACTTTACTTGACACTAATTTCCATTTTGGGTCGTCCCACTTCACTTGACACTGCCTAAAATGGAAAAGAATATTCACTATTCCCTCCACTCATTCTCTCTCCTACTTCACTTTTACACTCACAACATTCTCTCTCCTAACTATTCCTCCCACTCATTCTCTCTCCTATTTAATTCTTCATACTCACAACATTTAACTTTTTCTCTTTCTTACATCACTTTTCCTTAATTCCTACACCCAAAAAGTTGATGCCAAGTGAACCGGGACGGAGGAAGTATATAAAAAAGGATAAAAAGATAGAGTAAAGTATTTTTCCTTTCAAAAAAAGTATTGATCATTTAATTAATTCCCATATTTTAATTTCTCCCAATTACTTTTTATTCAATTTTCATTTATCGGATATGGTTTGATGTTGATCTTTTTGGCTAAATTCTCTCTCCCAGATCATCTCTAACGATTTGGTACAATATTTACATTATTTTCTATAATGGTGCAATTTTTACACAAACTTTTCCAACAATTTGATTTAAATCTTATGTTAAATAAATTATTATTAAAATATTTATTATTATTTCACTTATATATATATATATATATATACTCCCTCCGTCCATTTACTTACTTCACACTTTCTATTTTGGGCATCTAAATACATAGTACTTCACACTTTATTTTTTATCTAAAATGGAAACTTTATATTATTAAAATATTAACACTACTCCACTCATTCTCTTTCCTACATTATTTTAATACTCACAACACCATTATAATTTACTATTCCCTCCACTCATTCTCTCTCCTATTTTACTTTCACACTCACAACACTTTCAATATAATATTCCCTCCTTAATAACCGTGTAAACAGTAACTGTGAAGCATGTAAATGGACGAAGGGAGTATATATATATATATATATACTCCGTCCCGATAATTGCTTCAGCATTTTGAAGTGGACAAGCAAATTAAGAAAATTGGTGAGTGGAGAAAATATTGTGAGTGTAATAGTAAAATAGCAGAGAGAATGAGTGGAGGAAATAGTAAATTTGAAAAATGTTGCGAGTGTAATAGTAAAATAGGAAAAAGAATGAGTGGGTGAAATTGTAAAGATTCTTTGTCATTTTAGGAAAAGTGAAGCTTTAAACGGGACACCCATTTTGGCAAGAAGTGAAGTTATTAATGGAACGAAGGGAGTATATATATATATATATATATATATATATATATATATATATATATATATATATATATATATATATATATATATATATATATATATATATATATACACACTACTCCGTCCGTTTTGCACACTTCTCTACTCATGCAAATTACAAAATAAAATATTGTAATGGCAAACTGGCGTCCCCTCCACTCATTCTCTTTCCTACATTATTTTAATACTCACAACACCATTATAATTTACTATTCCCTCCACTCATTCTCTCTCCTATTTTACTTTTACACTCACAACATTTATATCATTATTTTTTCATTAATTCCCTCGCGCAAAAAGAATGGCGTGCGATTTCCTATCAGGACGGAGGAGTATATATATATATATATATATATATATACTCCTCCGATCGATCTACATACTTTCACACTTTCTATTTTGGGCGTCCAATTACATACTTTACACTTTGCCTCCTACATTATTTTAATACTCACAACACCATTATAATTTACTATTCCCTCCACCCATTCTCTCTCCTATTTTACTTTTACACTCACAACATTATATCATTATTTTTTTCCTTAAAAACTGTATGAACATTAAGTGTGAAGTATTAATTTGGACGGAGGGAGTATATATATATATATATATATATATATATATATATATATATATATATATATAATCCCTCCGTCCCACACCAATTGATACTTATTTCCTTTTTGATCTGTCCCACACTAATTGATACTTACCCAAAATGAAAAGCAATCTTCACTATTTACTCCACTCATTCTCTCTCCTATTTTACTTTTTCACTCACAACATTCTTCTAACTATTCCTCCCACTCATTCTCTCTCCTATTTTACTTTTTCACTCACAACATTCTCTCTCCTAACTATTCCTCCCACTCATTCTCTCTCCTATTTTTCTTTTACACTCACAACATTTTCTCTCCACTTTTTCTCTCTCTTGCCTTTCCTTAATCCGCGTGCCCATTTTTTTGGTTTCAAATGGTGTGGGACGGAGGGAATATATATATACTCCCTCCGTCCCACTACATACAAACTGCGCACTTTTTTTATTGGGCGTCTCATTATAAATTGCACATTTTCTAAAATGGCAAAAAAAATTTACTATTACCTCCACTCATTCTCTCTCTTACATTATTTTATTACTCACAACACCATTATAATTTACTATCGGAATGGAGGAAGTATATATATATATATATATATATATATATATATATATATATATATATATATATATATATATATATATATATATATATATATATGTACATGTTAGATAAATGTTGAAAATAAGATTATGATGCAATTCTGAAAAGACATGCCAAAAAAGTGAAAGGAAGCTTTATGAAATACATTTGTGGAGATGGATAAGTTAAGATAATAAATACTGACAATTGTCAGTTTTTAAGGGACACTTCCTAGTAGTGGATTTATACAGGTCACACACCAATAGTTGCACTTTGCAATTGTTCAAACTACCCTATGATTAAAGACAACCATTTATCTCCATATTTTATATAAATATAAATAGTTATAATAATGTGATTCGAATATGGTACAAATAATAAGTAAAACATCCTACGTAAATAAAAATGACAATATTTTTGGACGAAAAGAAGTAATATTGGTGTCATGTTTGTCTTGGCGCATGCCAAAAAAATGAACCAACTATATTATATAGAGCAACTAGTGAGTAATTCGTCGATACTCGATGGGGCATAATAATAGTAATTGATTAAGAAATAAAAGGTTAATTATTAAACTGTGATTTTATGCGCACCCCTATGGTTATTTAGGGAAATTATGATTATTAGATACTCATTCTCTGTCTTCGAATTGATCATCTATCAGTCGCATATTCAACTTGTGTAGTATTAAAAGCGCTTATCAAACTTCAAACGGTTATAACACCAAAAGCGGAGAAGAGAAACTATAAGTTTTTTACTTATGAACCATGAAGTCATTACGTGAGCCGTGGCAAGTACTTGAAATATATATTTGTCCCGATATATTATATATTTATATACAGCATTGTGTGGAGACTGCCATTCTGCTTGCAATGGTTGGTGCCAATGCCAACGTAGTGGTGGCTTTTGCATGACATTCTTGATGATTCGTCTGTGAGCTATGATTATATTATCCAAACATTTGGTGTTGTGGTTGCTGGTCTAGTAAAAGGGGCATTTGAAATCTTTACTTAATCGGCTAATATATCATTCTTCAAGATTAAGTTTTTCTTTTCCTCAATATAAAACTTTTGCTTGACTCATATTACTTAATTTATTAAGCTGCACAAGGCATTGAGATCACCTCTTAAGTCTTATTTTTGCCTTGGTCAATCTACTCCTTCCAAAACATCCACTATTTTGTGTGTAGCTGTTATTAATATCATGGGGACCCCATGTTGGCTTTGTGCATGTCTTATTTTTGCCTTGATCAATCTACTCCTTTCAAATATATTCAGGACTTTGAAGATAACCCACGGAAAGCATCATTGGCATATGCCCAAAGCGACGCTAAAGCCACGACTTTTTCCCACAAGAGGTATTTTGGTAGATACTGACTCTTGACTACCCTTGCATTTCTCTCCAACCAAATACACCAAACAATAGCAACCCCCACCCCACATACATGATCCCATAACAATCGCGCATCTCCTCAGCCAAAACCTCGAAACTGGGTTTGAAGAAAAAGTGGATGTCGGGCTCACCCATACTTCTCTAGTCACCTCAAACCGTTGTTATAAATATATTCTTCATTCAAATATCAGTGTCCCCTTTGATCGTGCAAACAGTTTTAGGTAGAGCAATTGACTATTATTTTAATTATGGGACTATGGAGGCAGTAACTCATTAAATTTCCACTCAAAAACTTTAAAAACACATCTGCAAGTACATGAGACTCGAGAACTGTGATAAAAATAGCAATAGTCATCTGCATATCTTCTCACAAATTAAGCAAACTCCAAGCGCAGTTTGTTTTGGGCGTTCATGTAATGCAAGAGTACAGATGCCAGATGCTTGAATTTTCGCGTAACTGGATTGGATTTGAACCAATCTAACCTCATCGAGTAGCCACAAGCCGGTATCAACCCATGAAGATTAAAATACAGATTTGTATTCCACCTATGTAGTCGTTCTTGATACTATTGGCTTTTTTTACTTCTCCAAAAACATTAAGTTGCCTCAAATAGATACATACTAGATACAACATTGGTAAATACTTCCTATCTAAAGGAGATCTGCCCAATCAGAATTAAAAAAATCCCTGAAGTCTCATGTGCCCACGATCTCAGTACAATAACCCACCATGACATGGAGCTCCCTTAATAAGTCATGGAAATGCAATGTCACCCGCCATGACATGGAATTCCCTTAATAAGTCATGGAAATGCAATGTCAGGTCTAATGACAGCCAAATAGTTCAACTAATTTACTAACTATCGAAAAACTGTTCGAAAGACAGAAATTTATACCCCTTCCATCCCAAAATATCCTCACTTTACAAGTCAAACCTTTTAAGATTGTGGTTTTACTTGTTTTCACCACCTTTAAATTGCTCTAAACTTCACAAGTGGGAGAAAACCAAAAGGAAAAGTGAGACTATCAGATGGAGTATTAATTTTAGATGCCCAAATATCATTCATTCAGAAGCATCACTGCAAATTGTTCCCAGCTCATCTTCCATTCTCAACCATCCCAAAACTTTCACTGTATGGTTATAATGTATTGTTATAAGCACAATTATCATGTTTTTGAAAAGGGGCCATTTCAAGTTACAAAACTAAGATTTCCTTAGAAACATGTATATAAAATTCAGGAGTAATACTAAAGTAAAAAAAAATGCCTCAGAAGAAACAGTGTTGTCAACAAATGATTGAATGTTGTGTTTGTAGGCTCCAATACTTATTTATTCAACATCCAATCAATTCTTGACAACTATGTTTGTAGCTAAAATTTTGTGATTTTTTTGTGCCCCTAGCATTGCTCAAAATTCAGAAAGACAGTTGGTGGAAGAACACCGAATAGTTCCATTTCCCCAAATCAAGTTCGGAGTAAAAACTAAGGCCGGAAATATAAGGAACATGCTACTTCAATTCAAACAGATACACACTACATACAGAATGGGTAAATACTTCCTATCTAAAGGAGATCTACCCAATCAGAATTAAAAAATCGCTGAAGTCTCATGTGCCCACGATCTCAGTACAATAACCCACCATGACATGGAGCTCCCTTAATAATTCATGGAAATGCAATGTCAGGTCTAATGACAGCCAAATAGTTCAACTTCTCAACCAGATTATGTCTGAATGAGTCAAACTTTCACCATCCTCCACCATAAGCTTCACATATGGATATGAAGGAGTCTACGCTTGCTCTACCCTTTAATATCCGACAGTCACTAAGAATTTTCACCATCCTTCACCATAAGCTTCGTATATGGATCTGATGGAGTCTCTGCTTGCTCTACCCTTTATCCGTCAGTGACTAAGAATTTCAAGTGAATGCTTCTTTTAATACCTTAAGATCCCTGAGCCTTCCGTCTTAAATTTTCATGATGGGAGGACTTCTGTACAAGACTATCCTCCCTATCTCCACCTAATTACAATGTACAGTCCGATGTAATGGAACCAGAACCAGACACATGGTCAGGTAAGCTTGCAAACAAACCTCTCAGGATTGGTTAATACCAGGACTAAACCAGCTACTCAAGTTGAACCACAAAGTGATCTACCTTTCTATTGCTTATTCAGTTTCATATAAAAGCAATTACAATGCACGCAAAGAAAGGAAATGGTAGTTAATCAATAATAAGTTGACATATGCTCGAGGATACGGAAACAAACACTCAGCTACAAGAATAATGATTGGCTGATAAGCAAGACTGGACATAAGGTAACCTTTGCTTGGCGAAGCTCACAGATTTCCAGAAAAAAGCTGCTTTGAGAGCTCTTCTAAAGCTTGTACCTCTCCTTCCATGCTTTTAATGTCTTCAGACAAGAACAGAAGCAAAAAACCCAATTCAAATAGATAAATCAAATTGAGGTGGAAGGAAAATCTAACGAAATAAGATGTGGATTTGTCGACAAAGATAAGCAAAGGACACAGATTTCATATAATAGTTTGGAAAATAGAACATACATACACAAATCACCCTAATAAGTTTCAAACATTTTGAAATGTGTGCGTGGGGGGGTTGAAAGAGAGAAAAGATTACCGCTGTGCATTTAATACAAGGTGCATCACATTGGAGCCAAGTAAGATCACTGCCAGTATCTATATCAAGAGAATAAGGTTTTGGTGGGTTGCCTATGTCAAGAGTCACATGGTAGTACCTGCACATTTGAAGACAATATTTAACAGTATGCTTTACAATGCAAGGTACAAAATGAAATATATACAAATCCCAGGGAAGAACCAACAAAAGAGAGCGAAATCTGATAAGAAGAAAGGGAAGTGGGAATATAGGGAAAAAAAATTTCCTTTCACAAAAATATTCTTATATGTTAAGGCAAACTTCTTAATGTTGTACTTTCGCTTGTGTATATATCCTAGAATATGCAGATCATACGGCTCAATGTTAATTATACATCTACGATAATAAGTCTGTATAACATGGTGGCAAATAACCTGCAAACGTGCCTTTACACGCAACCACCGCGCTGCCGCCGCCGCTGCGAGCGGTCACTAATTAGCCACATACCCGCCCCTCCCTCCCATTTGTGAATGGATGGAACCAATTTGGTATACTCCGTATGTGGGACCCACTCAAAGTTACACTAATAGACCAGTATCCACAGGTCCGGGACCCTGACATCAGACTACATGACACCATTGGATCCGATTTAAGGGAGAAAGATTATTTTTTTATACATGAGTCAAGTCATGTATTTGTTTGTTTAAAGTCTAATCTAGGCCCTTCATTTTTTTGGATGACACTGCAATTTGGACTGCAGGGTCACCCTATCCATGTATCCACAATTACTATTAAATTTCTTGTTATTGTGACAAGTGATGATCAGAAAAAACGAAGGCAGAAAATCAACGAAAACCCAATAAATCATATAATCACAATCCTCAAATAAAGCCAACAATTAATCAAACAGATGTGCATGAACATATATACAGACACATCTCGAATGTTGGAATAGAAAAGAAAGATTACCCTTTGGGATAGACGTTCCCAATGACCGGAAAAACAACGGAGGAGCCGGTGGCTGATTTTGACTTGGTAAAGAACTGACCGGTGAACAATCTTGAAATAATGCAACATAACTGCTAAATATTAACACTCTTATAAATTCAGGTCATTGCTTTGTTACCATGTCAAGTAACCAACCAAACCAAAAGGAAATCGACATGTATATTAATATATTAAGCTTAATCCTCCCTTGTTGTGAAACTAAACCTCAACTGTGAAATTTTTATAGACCACTCTAGTAATCTAGTCTCCAGTTTCATGAAAGTTCATTTTTGTAGTGTGTTACCCTTGATATAGCATAAAGTTAATTAAGGTTGTTTGAATCTAAATTGAGAGGGATACAAATAAATAAATAAATAAATAATATTGAGAAACATATTAAGCTCTTTTAAGACATACCAATCAAATCCAATAATGAAGCCCAAACATTAATCAACACAGAAAAATATAAAATATTGTTCACTACTCCCCATGGAACATCTGCTTTAAGTTTTATAATGACATCCAAGAAAATCAGTTATCTTGAGTAAGATAACCAATATTACCATAGTACGTAGTATTTTACTAATTTCATTCAAGTCAACGCACCATTGTACTACGACATTAAGAGCTAGAACGAATGGATATAACTACAAAAAATGTAACTATTCTATGCGAACTCATCCTATTGTGAATGGTCATACTCATACACCTTAGCTTATACACTTTTTTGAGAAGTATTCAAGCTCATATCCTGATTCTAGCACCAATCACATACTGTAAAGTGCTATCTACAAATTTCATCCTTCCACTAAAAATCTTAAAACACATAATATAAATTACATTGAAAAGGGTTGAAGAAGAACTAACCTGTGAATCCATGAAAGCAGCGGCATTCACCCAATTCATAATTGCAAATGCCTTGACCATTACAATCATTTTTACAGCTCTTGGCACCGATTTTCTATGAACATAATCACTCACTATGAGCAAAAATAAACATCAAAACTGATGAAGACAGCTTCTAAGTTACAAGAAAAGCAGATTTGCACTAAGAAAGTTTTTATCTTAGCCAATTAACAATCAAAAGTTTTGGACATGTTGAGGAAAATATATTTATGAATCTAGAACTTAATAAATCCAATATGGTAATCCGGAAAAGATAATCAATTATAATAATCACAAGCATAGTACCTCTGAAACATTTACTACAGTCATGATTGAATTACAACCAGCTAACCAGCGGCCAATTTCAGCTTTCCATGGTGCCCCACGGTAAACAACTGCCTTATGGGAGTCAGCTGGAAATTAAGCTTCTAAATCAATCACGAGCGGAGGATTTTGTGCAATATTAACCTTTTTTTCCTTGAATTAACTGGCAGGCAAGAGGTTTGGATTTGTTGCCTAGAGCCAGCGTAATCAAAAGAAGGCACCACAGGAAACAAGAATAGATGAACCACTGAAAGCAATGCCACAATTGAAGCAATGGCTGCCAATAGAGACCATGAGCACCTCCATTTCTGAAAGGAGAGCATAGTCCCACAAACCTCCTCTTTACTGGCCTCGAAAATCAGATCTCTTTTATTTACATGAACCAATTTAGGTATCTCTTTTTCTTCCTATTTTACCTAAACCCTTATGCAGCCTTCCAAACGCACATAGCCCGCCCTATCAATCATGAAAATTCAAATGGCTCAAAACCTTCATTCATTTCAATTGTAGAATGTACATCAAAATAACAAACAAAACAAAACCTTAAACCAAATTATTATAGCTCCAAACAAAAAAGGAGGAAAAGCAAGTCAAATATTCAAGAAACATGCTGTAAACACCAAAATTTGAACAGATGGTTCACAAATTTAAAATTTTGCAAGTTATTTAAAGCACATACTTTTACTGAACCCCTATGCAGCCTCCCAAAGGAAAAATTTTGAAATGACTACACAAAAGAACAACTCAATAGATACATACATTTCAAACAGATTAAACAACAAAAATTACTAAGAATCCACCACCCATATTAATTAAAAACCAATATAAACAATACTAAATTACTCAGGAAAGCAAAAAAAAAAAAGTCCAATATGATCAAAGAACATATTTTTGAAACAGTAAGTCAAATGGGTAACTCACAAACTTGAAATTGGCTGCCGAAATTAGAGTCCCAGATTCAATTAGAAGATTATCGAGTGAATGTTGGCGTTGACCAGACCCCATATAGCAGATTTTGAATCAATAATGCTCAAACCATTGGCAAATGCATACAAAATAAATTAGGGCAGTGACCAAAAGAACAAAAGAATGTTGCCGCCACCCCCCAAACAGAAATTCAAAATCAAATAATATAAATCAACAACAATAACACAAAAAAATCATTGTTTGGGGCAAACAGATTCAGCAGCTCACCAGTGACATGTTTCAGGCAGAATTTAAGAATGAAATAACGATTGCCAAGGAGAAGAGGGAAATATTCGGCAGAATGAAAGAATGAAATAACGATTAGAGAAAAACAGGAAAAAAAATGAATTTTGAGGCGGAACCTGAAGATGAAGATGTTGATCGACTTGAGAGAGGAGATCGAAATTTTGATGCGAAACCTGAAGAGGAGGCTGATCGACTTGAGAGATAGAGATCGGAAGAGCGATTTATATTTTGGAGGATATGATTTTGGACTCGTGTTTATCTCAAAAAATTTGAAGGACTTTGTTCATCTCAAAATTTTAAAACTTATCTAATATTGTTTGCCTGACATTTCCATGAAAAACAATGAATCATTAGCCACCTTTGAAGCATCAACCAATGAAAAGGTGGAATGATGACATGGAATTTCATGTCATAAATCCACGTGGCTTAATCTAAGAATAAGAAAAGACTTTCTTATATAATATTTATAGATGCTAAGATTATATAGAAAATTTATTAAAATTTAATTATAAATACATATGACAATAAATGATTGAATATTGAATTAATGAATATTGAGATTTACAAACTCAACATTTAATCATTTATTGTCAACTGTATTTGTAACAAAATCTTACTATTTTTTCAAAATCTTAGCCAGCATTAATTGGTAGAATGTTTAAATTGTGGGTTCAGTGGTAAAATTATTTCAAGACTAATAAATGATTTTCTAAAATTTTAATAGCAAAATTTTGTGCAGAGTAATAATGAAGTTATAAAAAGTGTTACGAAATTGGATTTACAAAAATGAGGCTTCATCACTTTAACTCTATTGATATTTTTAATTAAAATACGATAGATGCACGTTCAATAAAACAAAGAGTTTTATAAAAAGTCCTGTTTTATTTTAAAAATCGGTTCAATGACCGATTCAAAAAGTCGGATTAGTTTGGTTTAAAATTCATGTACCGATTTTTTTAAGTTAAAAATAAGACTTTTTATAATATTTGGGGAAACTAGTTTCCCCCAAAATTTTCTGTAAAACAAATAAATCAAGGTGAGGGTGAGGTTGCACTCATTATATCGAAAAGTAATAGATCAAGGTGACATCGATAGATGTGAAAGTTTTGTAAATTCGGACCGACATCAAATATTAACAAGATTTTGAGTTCAAAATAAGGCTTGCTTTTTTTATTTTTAAATTCCTTTTCCTTTTTGCTTCTAAACCCTTTTTTTTTAAGGTCCTTTGCGTGATTTCCAGGAATGTATCGTTTTATTAGTTTCTTTAGCTACAAAGAGATTAAAAAAAAAAAAAACTAATATTAAGGATCTTCTCATAATCTTACACTTTCATTTTCATTTGAGGTTTCTTATTTACTTCCGTCCCCCGTCTCATAATTAATAAATGTCGCATTTTGATCCGTCCCATAATAAATATTATATTTTCAAATAAGAAAATAGTCTTAATAAAAAATATTGTACAAGCAATGTAAAAATAAGTAAAATAAGATATTTAAAAAATAGACGAGTCAACTCCTATATTTATTATAGGAGGGAGTAAACATCGCAAGATAACATTTGATGTTTTTTAGAGTGTTTGAATCTTACTATGGCAGCTTGCTTATGTAACCCATTGCAAAGACTTCACCAAAGGGACGACATATAGATAAAGAATCGTGGGTTCTATTGATTCGAAGCCAGTCTTTCTTATCTCAATGACTGAGTTGATTTCTCGACATGAAAGCGCAAGGACTCAATGAGACTGATAATCCCGTTGAGTTCTTACGAAAAATTTGAAGTTTCCTTCCAAGTATTATTACGACACCAAATTTTGTTTGACATGGAATCACTTTTTATACTAAAAGTCAACAAAAACCAATAAAAGTTTGGCTTTTAAACCTTAACAAATGTCGCCTATTAGTCAACCTTGAATCTATCCTAAGAGAGGAAATGGAATAGACGCAGTAGTAGACGTAATGCAGTGCTGCAACCAACCGTCGGATATCTGACCACATTATTTTCCTTTTGAGGCATATGGTCAAGATTAATTTGACAATATATGAGTCTCATCAGACCATCCAATCTTGCAAGCTAGAAAATGAGGCTACATCTCTAGCATAGTGTTACGGCACATCTTACTCTAATTTTTGGGTCCCCTCATCCTTGAAATAAGTATTATATCCTCATTTAACAGTTAAAAGAGATCCTCCATTGATTATCTACCCTGTTAACTACAACAAGCTTCGTTATGTGGAGACCTCTGGTTAGAAGCTTCGGGTTGCCTTGAGGGGAGTCCTATATTTATAGGCTATCAAGTATCGCAGTTTAAAAAAAAAAAAAAAACCTTTTGGACACAAACATCCAAGAGCATTTCAACAGGAACCAAGAGATTTAATTTTATGAAGGGATAATATAATCTCGGAACCCAAAAAAAGCAGTGTTTTTATTTGGAAATTGGGACTATCATTGCTTATTTGCCAACCTTGAATTTCTCCTGGCAATGATCTCAGCTGCCCAACTCTTTCCGATTTCAGTTTGAAATTTTCCTGCAAGTCGAGCACAAATACAAAGTTAATACATTAATAGCTATGTGTTACGTAAAATCTTTGAAGAAAAGAAAATTTGTGTCACTTGTTTGGAATTAAATTAGAAAATAAAATGTTGATATTACCAGCTGTTGAAAGGAAGAACTCGTCAAGAACTTTGTCATGTTCTGCAACAAGACATAATAATAGCTTAATACAGTATCAGATACATATCACCATTTTCTAATGAGCTTTTAACGCAAAGCATGTTTTTACAATTATGTGCAGAAAAAATATGTTTATCAATCATTTTCCTTGCTAAATGGTTGCTTTCAAGTGTAGGTTTTGTATGTCTTGAATGTTTATCCTTTCAAATGGGGCCTCTTTGAGCAGTAAATAGGGAGTAAAAACCAAAGAAAATGTGTGTTGCAAAATCAACAACAAAGTCTCAATCCTAAATGATTTGGGGTCGGCTGACATGAATTGCCCTATATATTCATCAATAAAAATAAATAAACGTACCCATTTCATATTCCAGTGCTTGCAGAATCATTTCAACCTGGAGGCAAAAGATTTATGGTTAGTAGATGCAAAGCCAGTTATTGAGGAGACCATATGAATACTCCCTCCGTCCCACTACAAACTATCCATTTCGGGCGTCCCACTATAAACTACACACTTCCTAAAATGCATTTTTTTATTACTTTTATAAAAATGGGACCCACATGTCATACAACAACAATTCAACTACTATTCCCTACCTCACTTTTCATATTTACAACACCTACTCCACTTACAATTTTCCTTAATCCACGCGCAAATAGTAAGTGTGTAGTTCTTAGTGAGACGGAGGGAGTATATGACAATATTATATGAATTACTTTAATTAGCGGAGGTGGATTCTAAATTGAAACTAACAGCCTCCAACCAATGGATGGAATTAAGTTACTTAACTACTCAATATCTTTGATTGCTAATTGAGATCTGGTGAAACATCCGAATAGAAGGATTATTTTTATAAACACACTTCATTCAATAACTTTAGCACCAACATTTCAAGAATATTAACATTCATGGTATGATTATATAATAATCATATCAGAGAGTATTTGAAGATTAGGGTCGATAAAGAGCAATTATGGAAGGCTTTTAACCAATCAAATTGCAAGTGATCCAATTTAAATGGTAAAACGTACTTTGTCAAAATCTTTCACGAGATTAGCCTCGATGGAAGCATTATTTTCATATTCTGCCCATAGTTCTTGGATTTCTTCTGCTGCAGAGAGACAACACTTATCTAGTTAAAACTGTGAAGGAGTTGAACATGTATGCAAGATATATTCAGTATTAAATACCCCTCATTCCTCCTCCAAGAACTTTGCACATTTCAGTCAAAGCTGCTTGCTCCATCCTACTCTTTTCTACTTTAGGCACACCGTCAGATGGTGTTATATCTCCAACAATAGCTATAAAAGGTCAAATTACATCATAAGCTTCAATCCTTAAACAAGAAAGAACACTGAAATAAATCAGAAGAGAAACAAACAAATGTCAGCAATGCATGAAAGGGGTTATATTGAACGTAGCTAATAACCCCAAAAATTTTGGCAAACAAGGGTGAAGTTATCTTGTACATGTTAAAGGTGCTTGCAACAAAAATAAAATATAATATCATAATTGACTGCATCATGCGCAAGTGACATGCTGAATATAAAGTTGTTATGGCCAAACGGCAAGAGAGTGCACGGCGTAGAGTAGAGAAACAACAAAAGATAATAGAATCGTGTTTGAGTATTTCAAGAAATACAGGTATGGAATCTCCGGCATGGCATATGAATAAAACAAATTTCATGTTATACTTTAATATGTACTCAAGCATTGTTTGAAAGGCCATGCTTCAGTTGTAGCAGCTTAGTAAATCAGAATGTGGTGAAAGAATAGACAGCTTACCTTCTGCTATATCATGCACAATCGCAATCTTGATACACCTATTAACATGCAGAAACAAGAAGGAAAATGTGATTAGCATTAAATTAATGAAACGGGTGGATTAAAAACACAGCTACGATAAATTAAGATTTGTCTAACAAAATTGATTCAACTTACAAAAGATGAAAGAGTGATTTAAAACCAAGGAAAAATTATATCTCGTTTTGACATTCACAGATGCGAGACTTTTACTTTTTCCTCCTTTCACTTGATCCCCATTTATTTCCAGGAGCGAGGATTACTCGAAAGGCAAGTCAGCCTAGGGGGATTTCTGAAAGTATGGTCATGCATGTGACCTCACTTCATGATGACTAACTTAAATATATTAACAGTCAGTCTGTTGCACCTCAAATATCAGCTTATCTTTGCAAAACAAGATCTTGTGATGCGAACTTTTGGGACCCTTGACATTTAATTTTTGGCACTTGAAGAATCACAAAGAAAGGCTCGGAAATTTATTTACATCCAATTAGTTATATAGTCGCAGCTCACGCACGATCTTGGGTGGTTTAAGCGATCATGTAGCATCGTCGAACTTTCTCCTCCTCAGCATACTCTATCCTAATGTTACCTACATGATTACTCTACGCTCCCCATGTTAAAGAAAAACTAAAGCATGAAAACGGTAGCATTAGATGGTCATCATAGTTTGACCAAAATGGCAGTTAAGATCATCATACATATATTGTTCACCAACAGTTGAATGGAATGTATGAACTTCTCTGTCTTACTGTAGTACCACATCATATATGCACTTCATATACCAACATCTTCAGCAAACAAAATCCAGTATCCTCATGCCTTTTGATACCATTTTTTATAAGTAAATATGTGCATTAAAAAACCGCCAAGTGGGCAAAACCTATAAAAGAAGCAAAAAGGCCTTTGCATGAGAATAAACAGAGGCCAACCGTTGATGGAACAAAAGAATGAGTCCAAAAAATTAAGTACCCACCCCCCATCTCCCCAGAAAATCTACAAAACGGATGAGCGCACTGGGAACTACTCATTCATCCAGAAGAACAAAGTGCTTAGCATCAACTAGAAAAACTTATGAATAGGTGGCGAGATTCCTTGGAAGTTTCTCCAATTCCATTCCCACAAAAGGGTCCACATGATAGAACATGGAACAACTCCCCATAGTTTTTTTTTGCTGCTGAAATGCAAACACCTTACCAAGCAGCTAAAAAACTCTTCACAGAAAAGGGCTTTGTTCATGAGATCCCAAACAAGGGGAAAATAATACCTCATACTCTTCATACACAAACAACAGTGAACAACCAATATTATTCACCTTTTACTAAGATTATCACTAGTAACAATCTAGAAAGAATGAAACTTATAAAGGGGTACTGAAATCAGTATGCGATTCCACTGAAAAGGAGACAAATTCCCAACAAGATATCTATATAGACTTCACTGAGAACTTCCCTTTGTTAATTGCTGCCCAACATAAGTAATCAGCTCCTTCACTAGGCTTAGAGGCGAAGGCCAAAACACCAAAGAGTTCGTCTAAATACTCTAATTCACAGAAATGAAATTTATGTAGTAAATGCAGGTTCCAAACGTGTGGACCATTCAGTAGAGCTGTAAAATCAGCTATTGTATCATCCTTGTCAAAGGAAATCAGGTACAACTCCAGAAAGGCTAAACTGAGAGAATAGTCTCCACACCAAAAACCGGACCAGATGAGAATTCTACTTTCATCCCCAACTTTATCCTGAGCACATTTTTCAAAGTTCTCCCACCCACTGACTATAAATTTCCACAGTCCAACTCTGTAAGGAGAGCAAAATCTTTAGTCATTCACCCATGATCACGAGTACCAAATCTTCCAATGACAACTTGTTTCCAAAAGGCAAAACCCATATTTCGGTCATTTGACTATACCTGATTCTCAAATGTGCTCATTGGTGTTTTTCTTTTTGCAATGTCCTTCCCAACTACCAAATTTTTGCAATGTCATCACTCCATTAACTGAGTGAGCCGTCAAAATTTTAACGGAAGTTGGTCAAGTGCCATCACACACGACTAACATACATTAAAAACTTAACCTATCAGTCAATAGAGTTAACAAATTTAACAAGTTTCTTTTGAGTTCAAATTGACCAATATACCCTTGTCTTCCCCCTATGAACAATTAAAAAAATTGCAGAAGGTAAATATCAGCATTCAATGGGTTTGAATCTATAAACACCAACCCATTTCATAATTAAGGCAAAGAGCATATGTTTATTAAGGCATCATTCAGAATGAGCCTTGCAACTAATCACTGTTAATTTGCAGATTTTTTGTGCTTGTAGTATGAACAAAAATAATGTATCAACAACCTTACCATAACACTTAAAACATTAACCAGTATATCAACGTGCTCACATGCCATAGATTGGTTGAGAGAATAGTAGAACAAGTAAGTGTTAAGACCAAGTCCAACCTTTCCCTGTTCACACCAGGAAAATCACCAGCAATCAAAGCCATAAGTGACATCCGATACATATGATCAGCAATAGACTCGGGACCCTTTATTCCATGATTGATCCATCCCTTTCTTTTGGTGGTCTACATAATATTGAAGGGAGAGAAAGAGAGAGAATTAGCAATAGAGCAGGATACTTTGTAAATGGCATTGATATTTTTTAAAGTTAACATATATCCAAGAATCAAAAGACCCAAAGGACTGTCAAATTGATAAGAATTGTCCAGTGAGTGACAAAATACATCTGAAATGACAGAAAATGGCTAGAGAGTGTGTAAGAGAGTCACAATCTGAAATTACAGAAAATTGTAAGATGCTTTTTCCCTAAATAATTGTATGCATATTTGTGTCAATAAAAAATTTGATCATTTAACAAAATACTGTTAGGATTGGATACAACCCAAAGCACTGAAGGATTTGGGTTGTGCGAAAGAAGGAAAGTAGGTGCAAATTTGGTAGTTTCCTGATTTGATCCGGTTTCCTTTTGGCAACATAATTCTTTTATTGGTCAGGAAGCAAATTACTTCTTGGAGAAGAATTGGAATCATTTAGGGTTTAGGTTTGTTGTTCCCATAAATACAAGTGATGACCAAGAATATTGTGTTACTTGTGTGATCAAGTTAGTTGTCGCTAATTTGTGTTAGCTATAGAGAATCTGTGAAATCAACAAAGAGAGCCAAGACAGTCTTGGGATGCCCTTAGGGGCATTCCATAGGTGGCCTAACTAGGAGATGTCTAAGGTTTATTTGTGTGAGGGTGTGCTCATGATTCAGAGGCTATGTTTATTGTTGTAAACATGATTGAATATTGTAACACTACAGATTTTGTGATATTAGTTGATATCCTGGATTGGTAGTGCCCCCAGAGGTAGTTCGAAAGGGTGAACTGGGTAAACAAATTGTGTGTTTCTTTTCTTTTATTACTTTTCATATGGATGTTGTATACTCCCTCCGTCCCACTATACTTGACACTTCTTTCCATTTTGGGTCGTCCCACTATACTTGACACCTTCCAAAAATAACCTAGTTTTTATACTTTTATATTAGATGGACCCCACCACTAATTCTCTCTCTTCATTTTCCACCACTCAATTTATTCAACCAACACCACTATTTACCCCACTCATTCTCTCTCTTCATTTTCTACCACACATTTTCTTTATTTAATTGTTTCTTCTTAGTTCCCGTGCCTACCCCAAGAGTGTCAAGTATAGTGGGACGGAGGGAGTACATGTTATCAATTCCTTGTACACTTGGTATAGGACAAGTACTGCTCGTAGACCACCAACTCCCCAGCAAATACATATTGATACTTCCAAGTCAATCATTCCCTAATAAGCACTTGAACTATACATCCAAATAAACGACAAGTATGTACACATAACATATTGACGCACCACGACATATGTAAGCACCTATGCTGAGAAAGTACAAAACAGCTTACTAGTAGAGGGTTAGTCTTAGAATTTAACGAACGATTTTCCCTAAATGTGAGGCGTAGCTCAAACGTGTTATGTTTCTCATGGCTGCTCTATGTGCTTTAGGGCGCGATTGAGTGAGCAACTTGACTTGAGGACTTTTGTTTTTCTATGGATGGTTAGCGAGAATAAAAAAATCAAGCACTAGCACAGTGACTTCAATCATGTCTTTGTATCGATGACTATCAGCCGCACTTCTTACCTGAAAAGCCAGATAGCACCTTAACACTAAAGTACTACACTTTCATTCAATTTATTTACCAAGTAGGGTTCTGGTCTCTTGAAGTTATGTCAAATCCAGTAAAAAAATAATCAGTTCGAGTAGCAAGTTCCTAATATCAAGTTAACAACAGCTTCAAGACAGAAATACGATTTTGAATCATATGAACAGAAGAAAAAATTAGAACTTTTCCAAAAGAGGGATTCTATAATTAAGTCATGCCTTACTATCTCCTTTAATGGAACATGCATCCCAGTCTCTCCAAACCACAAGAGCATATAGATTTTATTCCGAGTTCTCGTATTGAACTTTAAGCTCATAAACCACTTGATAAGCAATTCTGTATCCTAAAGAAACGCTAGAACTCACAAAAGTTGAATGTCATGACCCAAAATTGAGGATTCTTAGCACAGTTCAGCATCTAATATAGTACGTGAGAAATTGAAACTTCACACAAAAATACATCCCACAACCAGTTCACCAGCCAGTGCCAATACCTCACTATCAATTACATTATCAATTAATCAACCAAAAACACCCACACTCATACCAAGATCACAAAAACGCCCTCTAAAACTAAAATGCGCCTAAATTCAGAAACTAATCGCCCTAAAAAAGTAATCTTTAAATTGACAGAAAAAACAACGCGAGTAAGCAAAACGAGAAAAATACCTTTTTGGTCCTTAAACTATTTTAATTGGGACATTTTAGTCCTTGAACTATTTTCTAAGCCTTTTTCATCCTTGAACTATTTTAATTGGGACCTTTTAGTCATTCCGTTAAAACTTCCGTCCATCAACCGTTAATTGGAACCTTTTCGTAAAGAGTTCTATAGGCGAGTGACCTTTTAGGTACTTAACTCCGTTGTGGAACTATTTTTTTATTTTATTTTATTTTTTACAAATTTGAACATTCATTTAGGGACGGAGGAGTAAAAAAAATGTAAAAATGTTGAACAGTACGTTCATTTTGAAATTGTTTTTTCATTTGCAAATTTGAACATTCACTTAGAGACGATGAATTGCAAAAAAAAATAGTAAAAATTTTGAACAGTATATTTATTTGAAACTATTTTTTTTTTCAAATTTGAGCATTTAGGGACGGGGGCGTAAAAACAAAGTAATTTTGAATAGTTGTTGTATGGGTTGACAGAAAATTTTAGCTTATTGGGTTCAAATTACTTTGTTTTTTGGCTACGCGCCTCCGTTCCTAAATGTTCAAATTTGAAAAAAAAAAATAGTTCCAAAATGAATATACTGTTCATGTAGGACATGTTCCGTAAATATTAAGCACGTGCTACCGCACGTGATGCCTTCTCTATTATATTTAGCATATGGGATCATCTATGTATCTTCAATTATATAAATGAGATGGAAAAGTATTATCTCATTCCGCTATGTCTAGCGGAAGCTGGTTCTGACTGATTGAGCAAGGTCAATTGGAACTCTTCTACCGTTTATATTGGGAATCATCAAGGAGTTGTGGATTGGAGGATAGAGTAGCGGAATTTGCCACGGGACCCAATTAAGGGATTCCACGTGGCCTAGTCAGGATTTAAAGGGGAATTGCGGGACTGGTCCTCACAAGGGACACGCGGCATCATTATACCGCTCCGTCTGAAACCTAGCGAATAAGGGCTTCGACGCGTAGCGTACGGAAAGCACGTGATCCGCCATGTGCATAGTACGGAGGCTGTCAAGCTCGACCACTATAAATAGGCGGCTCGAGATATCGATGTCGGCAACAGTGACGTACGTACCTTACCGCTCCCGCATACTTGTTCTCCCCTTCCCGACTTGTCCCTACTTTCGCTCCTCCTTCTCATTCCTCTTTGGTGGTTCGTGTGTAACGCCTGCGAAAGCTCTACCGCTTAAATCCTCCTTAGAACCTACATCCTACATTTGGTGACCACGGTGGGAGGTATTCACGTGGCACCATCAAAGAAAGCCGCATCCGTGAACGCGGAAGTAGGAGGCAATTGCTAACAACCCAACCCCACTTTGAGCCGCAAGTAGACCCGACTAATGATGCACCCATTGTCGAAACGAGAATCGGATGAAAGCACCCCCTACTCCAACCTAACCTTCCCATTACCCAAGTGACTTTCGGTTGCTTTATAATAACCAAAAGGCACTTTTAGAGCGGATTGAGACCTTAGAGAAGGAAAAAGCCCAAGCTATCAAGGAAGCCGCAAACGCAAAGGAAGCGGCAAAAGGAAAAGCTAAGATTGATGTTGAACCCATTTGCATTGAGGATGACGATCTTGCTAGAAGTCAAAGTAGAGACCCCACTGGAGAACCGCACTATCCCATGAGTAAACACCCCGTCATCTCGGTTTGTTAACATTTGAACAAGCGAGAACACTCTTCTCGGCCCGTAGCTTAATCTGGCGGTGTCGTCAGACCATTCATTTGGAAACCTTATCCGGCGTGCGTCGCTTCACGGCCTTACCCCGAGAAATACAAGCACCGTGAGTTTACAAGTATACGGGGGAAGAGTCTAATCCTCATGAGCACGTCCAGCTGATATTTGGAGACCACTGGGGCCGCACGCTAATAACTGCTTGAGTTTGTGTTTGCGGGAGTTTCCAGCCTCCTCCTCACCGGAAAAGCATACACCTGGTTTTACCGCTTGCATAAAGATGACATTTACGATTTCAATGAGCCGACCCGACATTTTTATGCTAAGTTCTTTATGCCCAAGAAGAGCTCACTATGTTTAAGTTAGCCCGCGAAATTCGAAGCCGGAGAAAAGCCCGTGGATTTCGTTAAGAGATTTTCCGCAAGGTCTCGACCTAGTCGAGGCCGGCAAGACCAGAAGATGAGCTTGTCCAACATCAAGGCCCAAGCAATGGATGAGAACTACCGCCAATTTTTAGCCATTCACAAGTTTAAGACGTTTCAGAGTTAGCGGATGCCGCCAAAGAATTTAGTGCTCAGCGTAGCTGAGCCGCGTACCTCTCGTCTACCGCAGACAAGATAGGGGGATAATTCGAGGTATCAAAGGTTTAATAAGAGACCCGGCGGAGGTAGCGGTAGCGAAATCTCCTGTGCAAAAGACCCCTTCAGTGATGATAGGGTGACTAAACCGCGGTTCCAAGAAGCCCCGATTTCCTTTTCCGATGCCGCAAGTGTTGGGATACTTTGCGGAACATGGTGCACAGATGGAGATGTGAAGTTGCCTCCAATAAATAACGAGCCTACTGCAAAGAATGTTGAAACACAAAGACTATTGCCATTTTCACGTAAGCGGTCACCCATCCTTCCAGATTGTATCCAGCTTGAAAAAAGTAATTAACCGATTTATTGAAAAGGGGCTTTGATCGTAGAGGGAGGAAATAATAACAGATTTGACCAACCCTTTGCCTTCTCATGACAGCGGAAAGCAAAAGTCCATTAACATGGCATCTCGTGTTCGAATTGCCAACCGCTACCCAGAAGCCGCATTACGCTCGGTAACTTCGACCCACCCGCAGATGACGCAGCCTTGGTATAGCGGAATCAGCTCTGATTTACTCCAAAATTCCGCATTTTCTTTGACCGGCTTGGGTTTTGACGCGGCGGCTCGCTCGAAGCCACAAGAGCTCGATTAAGGTAGCAAGAGACAATGATCGCCGTGTTTACTGAAGGGGGTTCCCCGAGCAGAAGGAAGCGAGCCGGCTTCCGAAATTGTTTTCACAGACGCCGATACATGAGGTCAACACCCGCATAATAGGCCTCTTTATGTTACCGCGGATATACATGGGGTCGAATTTAGACGGGCGCTTATTGATAATGGGTCTCATGTGAATGTCATCCCGTACGCCACTTTCAAGAAGGCCGGGTTTGGAGAAGAAGATTTGCAAACATATAAGCATAGCCATAACAAAGCTTTGGATCAAACATAGTTAATACCATTGGGTCCGTTATTATCCCTTTAAGCATGGGAGTTTGCGGACTTCAACAAAGTTTCACGTTATTGATGCGGATACAACCTATCGCTTGTTTGATTGGAAGGGCTTCGCTTCACCAAAGATAAGATTATTCCATCCACTCTACATCTGTGCAAGCAGCGGAATTGTCTGGGGTAAGGCAGATCACTTTAGAGCCTTCCATCCGGCCTTTTTCACGAATGGAGGCTCATTTGGCGGATGCATTATTTTATGATGAATTTGCGGAAGGGTGCCTCGTCACCTCAATTCTCTTCGATAACCGCAGAATCAAGTATTACCAAGAGAAAGGCCGAACAATAACAATGGGAACTAGCAAGCGGATTTGCTTACCGTATGGCCGAGTGATGTATACGGCCAATTTATGACGGTGTGCGGGGAATTCCCATGCTCATGGGATGACCCCACGAATGTTATGTTATGGCTAAACAAGGGATGAAGAGAGCTTTGGTACAATTGAAGGTGAACCCGCTGAATTAAGAGATGAACCGCGCCTCGTGTCCACAAGTCAAAGAAGTAAATTTGGGGAAGGCGTTAGTCAACCTATTTTGTTATCGGCCGACTTAAGCTTGTCGCAAAGAAGAGCAGCTTTATCGCTCTTTCGACCGAATTCAAAGATGTTTTTGCATGGAGTTACGATGAAATGACCGGCTTGGATACCGCGGTAGTAACGCATAAGCCGCACGTGCACCCAATGGCAAAGCCTATCGTACAACAATCCCGCATTTACAAACCTGAGTTGGAAATCAAAATCAAAGCAGAGTTGGAACATATGATTACAAGGGAATCATCAGACCGATCAACATCCAACTCGTCAGGTAAATACGGTTATTGCCAAGAAAAGGCAAGCGGACGAGATTCGCATTTGTCAAAGATTTCCGTGATTTAAATAGGGCTCGCCCTAAGGATGAGTTCCCACTTCCCTCTATCGATGCTTTGATTGATGCAACGGCAGTGGCAGATGTACTCGATGTGTGATGGTTATAAGGGTTATAATCAAATTAAAATGGATCCCGCGGATGCCGAAAAGACCGCCAGGGACTCCATTCGTAATTTTTATTTCACAAATACGCCATTTGGGTTAAAAACGCGGTGCCACGACGTATCAGCGGACAATGACAAAGAATCTTTCATGATATGCACCCGGCATAGTAGAGTTTTATATGGATGACTTGGTAGTAAAATCTCAGAAGGAATCCTCACATTTGGAGGATTTACGGAAAGTCTTTGTAAGGTGCAGAAGATACCGGCTGAAATTAAATCCAAGGAAATGTGTTTTTGGGGTCACTAAAGGAAAATTTCTTGGTCATATTGTGGATCGCAGTGGTATCCAGGTGGATGCGGAGAAGCGAAGGCGCCTCCTCTCGACGCGGGCACCAAGGAACCAAAAGCAACTCAAGAGCTTCCTGGGCAAGGTGTCCTACATGAGGCGTTTCATTCCCGCACTTGCGGAAGTTGGACATCCTTTAATGGAATTACTAAAAGTTCGAACAAGTTTCAGATGGGAGAGGCGGCATCAAGAAGCTTTCGAAAAGTTGCGAGCCCTTAGTTCGTCACAAGACTACGGTAGCACCGCAACTGTGTTCCCCACTCTTATCAGATTTAGCCTCCACTACAAGGTCTATCGAGCTTTGTTGGCACAAGATCAAGACGGGGAAAAGCCAATTTACTATTCGAGCAGAGTAATTTCGGGTGCGGAAGTTCGATATAACCAAACTGAAAGGCATTGTTTGGCGTTGATCTTCGTAGTTCAAAAGTTGCGGCATTATTTTTTGGCATTTCCAAGAGAAATAGTCACAGTGTTGTGATCCTATCCGTTTCCTATTATCTAAATCAAGATGCTGGGTCGGGAAGAGTAAAGAAAGTGTTGGTTCTTGATTCTATCGAATATGATATTAGACGCAGACCGCTCCGAAAGCAAATAAAAGCCCAAGCCTTAGCAGATTTATTATCCTCTTTCCCAAGCGGAAGCCATGAGCCTCCTGGTTCAGAGCCGCCACGGGAAAGCGAGAGTGCGGAAGTTTACGATGAACAAGAATGGTGGACCTCGGAATTCGACTGCCGCCTACCGCAAAAGATGGAGGCGCGGGGTAGTTCTCACTTCCCCTTAGAGGGAGCCTCAGTTTATGCGCAAAGGCTTATAAGTTAGCATTTCCGTGTTCAAACAATGAGGCCGAGTACGAGGCACTAGTATTGGGATTGATTGGAAGCAAGCAAGAAAAAGGGGGAGCGTGCGCCAATTACATTGGCGGAGACTCCAACTTAATAGTCAAGCAAGTAAATGGAGAATTCGCTTATTTACGACACATCAATTTAGCCCCATATCGCACTATGGTGCAAAGAATTGATTGATTATTTCAAGAAGTGACAATTGAAGCAACGGCCTCGAACCAAGAATGTGCATCCAGGATGCTCTAGCAACCTTGGGATCCAAGATAGTTATGGAAAAAGAGGAGGCTCAAATTGCGGTGTTGAAGCAAAGATCCCCAACCAATTTGAACGAGTTCTTTGGGGAAGAAGAGATGATAGATTGGCGGGGACCAATAGTGCATCGATTGAAGAGCAATGAAGAACGCAAAGATTTGCTTGAATTGCAAAAATACTACCCGAAGAATGGGGTGTCAGATTTCCGCAATCCAGGAGGGCCATTATCCTTGTGTAGGACCAAAAGAAGCAAAGTTCGGGTTGGAACAAATACACGAGCAAACTTGTGGTGATATAGATTTACCTCTATAGGCGGATTCAAAGGCAGTGGTTACTATCGGGCCGGATATGGCTCTAGATTCCGCAAAAGTCCAAGCAAATTGTATTGATTGTCGGCATTTTATCTCTCCAGCCGAAGCCTATTGTATTGCGGGAGTTCGTGATTGGCGCCACCCTTACATTGACTACCTTCAGGAAGGATCCCTTCTGCCGCGTAGGAAACGAGGCCGAGGCTATTAAAAGAAGGGCTTTCCGATTCCGCTTGGTTGACGGAAAGTCAGATAGCAAGGATACAAGGGAACTCTACTCGGATGCGTAGATAGCAAGGAAGCTATGGTGATTTTAAAGGAAGCGTGCCCTCGCGCATATTTGGGGAGCTAAGCTGCATTAGACCAAATCTCGATCGGGATATTACGTCAACTATGGAAAAGGATAGCACGAGTTTGTCCGCAAATGTAAAACGTGCCAAGTCCACGGAAATTTGATTCATGCCCCCACTCGTACCACTACATTCCCTTTCCGCACCTTATCCGTTCCACACACGGGCTTTTGATCTCATCGGAAAAATAATACCGCATTCCAGGGAAGAATATGGATCCCGGTAGCTACGGAATTGTTCACTAAATGGAGCGAGGCCATCCTATCAAAAACGCTACCGCAGGGGCGGTTGTTAACTTTATGCGGAGTATATCAGATGCAGTGCTCGTATCCCAAAGCAAATCATTTCGGATAACGGAACGCCATTTTCAAATAGCCAGGTTTCAGCATTCACGTTAAAATATGGGATTCATCATCATTTCTCCACACTTTCATACCCCCAAGGTAACGGGCAGGCAGAGGCAAACAACAAGACCCTTATTAAAATCCTAAGCAAGTCATGGGAAGACTTTCTGGCGCACGGGATGATAAGATTCCTGAGGTATTATGGGCATACAGACAAGCAAAAGGAAAGCTACAGGACATACTCCTTTTTCATTGGTATATGGCGCTGAAGCAATATTACCCGCGGAATCACCGTCCCTTCAGCCTTCGGCTGCCTTACAAAGAAGGTTTGGTCAAAGCAAGATATCGTGCCAATTCAGTTGGAGTTATTGGATGAAAGGAGGGACGTAGCGCGCAAGAATTTCCAAACTTATTCTCGCCAAATCTCCCGCGCTTATGATATGATGGTAAAGCCAAGAACATTTGAAGTGGGGGACCTGGTATTAAAAGCAGCCCCTCAAATCATTCGCGGAGGTTCTGTTCCTAAATTTGCCCCGAAATGGGAGGGCCCATACAAGGTAGAGGAGGCTAACGAATCGGGATACTATAGAATTGCAACAGCGGAAGGCAAGCTGCTCCCACCTCTAAATGCAAAATGGCTCAAGCGATTTTATTCCTAAGATCGCTATTTTACATATAGTAATCCTAGCTTCCGTTATATAGAAGCATTTATTACTTAAAGAATTTTCTATTTTCCTAAAATCGTATTGTGCCAGAGCTTTTATTGCTGGTATCAATCTTGTGAAAAACAATGTTGAGCTTACAGCTTTGTACTCAATATCCTGTTTCCACTATCAATATATGCATGAAATACCCTCAAAAGTTTTTCTTTTTATTTTTTTTTCCATTGATACTTGCATTAAAAAAAAAAAAAAGAGGGGAAGAATACCATACGGGAAACATCCAAACATTTTTAACATAGCATATGCGAACATAAATGTTTACCGCATAATTAGTTACACAAGCAAATTGTTCAAAGGACATACTATAGCAAAAGAAGTTTTTTTAAAAAAAAAAAACCGCATTTCATCACAAAAGCTAATGTTTTATAGCACTATAATCATTATTATGCATCAAGCAAAGATGCGGATCGCAGCCCAGTTCTGATCTGAGTCGGTTAAGCTCGACTTCTTTTCCAAGGAGTTCTTCTTCCGCAAGAACTAGTTGTTGATTGCATACCGCAATCCGGATTTACAATCTTCTATTTCTTCCTTAAAACCAAATGATGATATGTGAAGTTTTGCTTACTTCCTTCTCAAGGCGGCATTCCTTTTCCGCAAGTCGGGTTCATTTCCTGCTCTATAGGAAACTTAAGTGGCGCGGTCAATTTCCTCAAAAGCCCAATCGACCAAAAAACCATCACGTTCCAAATCTTTAAATTCATCTTTCATCATGCGGAGCAATTCCGTCTTGGTTCAATTGGTTTGTTCTCAAAGAAAACCAAGTTCGATGCCAATAAACCCAGACATGAACCACTCGTTTAGAGGAAGTGCAACACACATTAGAGAAAAGTCCTAACATTTTTCGCAAACCCTCAAACGCCCGCATTTGCTTGACCAACATAAAAACCACGCCAAGTATCCCCATCTCCCGCAGTCAATGGAACAAATTCCGCAGTGACCACTTTTGTACCAAATGCGCTTTCAATCCCCGCAATACCTTTCCTCCTATAATCAATAAGCTCTCCTCCTTTTTCTTCCACAACCGCAAGTCAAGTTACCTTCCTTCGCTCATTCTCGCGTAGTAACAAAGAGACGAAGCAGCTTTATCCGCAAATGTGGAAATAATTTCTTCTTCACAAGAAGTTTCCTCAACCACTTCTACCGCCGCATCCCCAACTTTATTACCCGAATCGATGAACTTTCCACAACAACCGCACCCGCGGGGATTACTAAAAGCTTCACTCTCAATTTTTCCTCAAAGACGTCATGACAAAGACGAGTCCTTCGTTTAAGCCCACTCTGGTTTGATCATCAACCTTGATGTCATGCTCCGCACCGCAAGGTTGGCTTCGATCTCCCACATCCCCAATCTCTATCTCAATGTTGACAACAGTAATCCACTTAAGCTTCATGGATTGATCACCAACCACAAGATCACGTCCCTCGGCTGCAAACTGCTAAGATCTGCGTATCACTGATTCTTCGCATCTTCTTCTGCCGCATAAACACATTTACTAAAACATTGGTCTCGAGCGCCAAGATTGGCATCACGCCTACGACAACCGCAATTGAGCGCGCAGCGTGGCAAGATGCTCATTTACAACTTAACTTGAGCGCCAGCTGGCTGGGCAAAGATGCTCATTTACAATCTCAATTGAGCGCCAAGATTGGGCAAAGATGCTCATTTACAACTCTCAATTCGAGCGCCAAAGATTGGGCAAAGATGCTCATTTACAACTTCAATTGAGCGCCAAAGATTGCATCATGCTCATCTACAACCGCAACTTCGAGCGCCAAAGATTGGCATCATGCTCATCTACAACCTCAATTTGAGCGCCAAAGATTGGCAAAGATGCTCATTTATGACTTCACTAGCGCCAAAGCATTGCATCACGCCATCGACAATCTCAATGTGAACACCAACCTCATGTTCACTTCCAATAGAATTTTCGTAATCTTCCGCAGCCTTCAACATCTTTCACAGCTTTATCATCTCCCGCAGTAAAACTTTCTCGACACAATGATTTCACAAGGCTAGGCTCAATTTCATCCGTATCATCCCCAAGCCGAACCGCTTCACCAAGACTTTCAAGGATTGATCAAAGTCCTTTATGATGTCAGCACCGCTATCATGCTACCGTACTCATCCAGCCTCCCGCTAAGAAGGATGCTTAGAAGTAGCTAGCCTTCAAACAACCTCTTCAAACCACTCTTTTCAGAACCGCCGGTCAATAATTTTGTGCGCAACATCATCCATGAGACTCTCTTCCGCTACTTCACTAGCAAGATTACCACTTGGCCATATACCGCAACTTGGCCTTTCTCTTTCAAAATAGCGGTAGCATCCGCAGGAGTTGATATTGATAAAGAAGTCCGTGGGTCAATCCATACTCCGCATTCGTATAAGTAAATAGGACGCATAGTAGACTTCCGAAAAGAAGGAGGAAGTCATGGGGAAATCGTACTCAAAAACATCTTACCCAAGGGTGCATTCGGAGCACCAAGATCCGCATTAGAAATAGGATCAACGTTTACTTCTTCATCATCCCCGACAAATCAATAGGTATTTCGCTTACTCCACTAGAACGCACCATAAATGAACGCTGTTTCATACATGAACTTTTTTAGTACCAAGCCCTTAAAAGCACGTACAGAAAATTCCTAAAGAAAGAGCTTACCTTCCGGAGTCTTTGAGATTGCCTTAGGGAGTTTTTCTTTTCTTAATAATGACATCCTTCTTTTCTTCTTCCCTAGGGCTCAAGCTTCCGCAGTTTCTTCATCAACCTTCCTTTTCCTCTTTACTTCTTTCTGCCGTATTTTTTTTTTTTTTAAAAAAAAAATATATGTAAATATATTAGAGGACCTACAATTAGTAAAAAAAGAAAACACAAAGAAAAGGAGGTGTTATCTTTTGTTAAACCCAACTTACAAACTGAGAATGAGAGCAACTATCCAGACGATCAACCCGCTGCACCGTCCTCCCTCCTTTCTTCATCTTTTCTTTCTCGCCTTTCCTCCCGCACTCTCGTAGTAATATTATCTTTCCGGCCGCATTCTTTTCCGCAATCCGTTCCTTTCTTTTCTTTTTCTTTTCTTTTGACTCTCGCCTCCCTCGCCGAAAGTAAGTAAAAAGAGGGCGGGGAAAAGATAGAAAAATATATATATATAAATAATAATAATAATATTATTATAAGGCCTAGATATACCTCGTAATCGCTCTCTCTTCCGAAAGTTTCTCGGCTAAACTCTTGCTTGTTTGTTGTTTCCCCTGAATTGGAAAAGGCAGAAAGAAATTCGTGAATCACTGAGCACCCAAAAGATACTTTAAATAAATATTGGGAAGCATAATACCTTCAATATCTTTTCAACCCCAGCAGAAACTTCTTCTTCCGCACCTGGATCCATTTTTTCTTTATCCTTTGTAACTCCTTTCCCAACCCTTCTTTTTGGCTTCCCAAGTTTTAATTCGGGGCGTTCCTTGCATTCCTCTAAGCAACCAAATTGCGGAATTTTCAGCGAACCTTCTTTCATGTATGAAGACAGAGGGCCAGAATAAACAACACCGCAACAGCTAAGATAAAAGTCATTCTTCCAAACTTGCTCTTCCACAAGGGCACGAGGCGTTCCATCCATAAATTTCCGCATCGATTTCCAGACTATGCACCCAAAATCCCGCGCCAGTATAGTCCTCGAACCTACCCACACCGCATCGTGAATGACTTTCACCCCCATATTCTCCAATACTGAGAAAACCCACCAGATAACGTAACCGCTTGCAAGAATCATTAAAATCCAAATATATATCATCAAGCGGCCCCAACACAAACTAAGTCGTAACCACATTGCAGCCGCGCATCGTTCAGACTATATCTTACCGATCCAACCTCAAGTTCATTCAAGGCGGGAAGACAAGTCGGAAGAATGTTCGCAATAATAGGGTATTCACTCTCTCGCCCTTCCGTAATACCCCATCCTTAAATTCAAAAACTTCCATATGTCAATGTAAGTGCGGTACCAATTTAAAGAAATCGTATTCGCCGGAACTTTTCCATACGGACGGAAACAGAATTCATCTTCGCGATCAATAAGTTCGAGGATACCAACATTAAATTTTACATTCATCCAAGTCCAGACCGAGGGACTAACGTCCCTCGGTCCAAAGATAAACCTCCTCCCGCACACCTAATTTCTCAAAGTGCTCAAGAAGAAACATATGAAGGAACGGGACCGGTAAGAACGCATTTAACATAGTACCTCCCAACAGATTCGCGTACGGCTTCCGCAAGATTATCGAATCGAGCATAAAGATTTCCCAAAACAAAGGGCCCGTGGGCGCTTTTACCCGCAGCCTAATTTCACCGCATACACGAAATTCCTTTCATACGGTCCATCGAGGCTTTCCAGAAACAGAACATAGTCAAAAACATAGATAAGTAGGCTTCTAGATAGTGTTCGAATCCTTCTTATCTGCGGGAGTAAATGTACCGGCTTTATCGAAAACACCAAACCAAGTTAGTATCCACCCTTTCCAATCATTCTTCCGCCCTTTAATTTCTTTTCCGCAAATTTTTCTGGATATCTTCTAGAGTCTCTACTCTTAACCCTCTTCGGCAGACATAAAATTCTCGAGAGGTTCATTTCCAAGAACCTCTAAACCATACAGTAAGGGCCTACATCCTCTAGAGTTACGGTGAACTCACCCCAACTTGCAATAAAAGTGTGGTTCTTCGTGTCCCATCGAGAAAGCAAAGTCCACAAGTGATCAAAATTTTTGGCCACAGCTTAGATTTTGGCGGACCTTACACACTCGTATATACCACTACTTTTAAGAATTGAAACATAGCTCTCATTCCCCAAAACATCTCTAGTCCAAATCCGCCCTTAACGAGCCACTTTCATGTGAACCGCAAACAACAAGATTCATAATGACCACCGAATATCCCCCTTTCTATCTTCAAACGTAAAAGCTTGCGGTAACCTATTTGTTTTGAGTCTTTTAAAAGGACCTCTTTAACGATCCCCGTAGTCTTACCACGGTTAGAATACGGACCGGACCAAGACATTGCTTCATCCCAAAACATGTCTCGGGACCAAAGAAGCGGAGCCATCTTAAACAGAATTAGCGGAAGGAGGTCATGGAATTTCATGGGTTCTAGTATTAAATAGTTCTACACCAACGTCATTTGCGTAACCGTAGGGTTTCCAATAGAGGCTTTACCTTACAGGGTAAGGGTTTCAAGTTCCTCACTACCGCTCGAACTTCGGATTTAGACGAACCAGAGAAGAAACCATTCCGTAATTAGATTCTTTCTCTCCCTCGGAAGAAGAAGCCCTTTCCTCACCTTTACGGCTACTCTCAACACGGGCACATTATGCGGAGCAAAATACGTAATGATCAAAATAACAAATCCAATTAAACGAAGAAATGCAACCGCAAACTTGATTTATCAACCCGCAACTTGTCTCAGCCAAAAGTAGTAAATGAAGAGCGGAGCGCCTATATATATATAGTGGGGAAACGAAAAGACGTTTCCGTCTCGACACGCAATGATTACGGCCACCTCGCATTAAATGCACCGGCCGCGCTTCCCAAAGCTTTACTAAGCGGCTACGCATCATATTATATGAACTCGTAAGGATGTTCCGCATAATAAAATTTACGAAACCACTAATGTCCGGAAATTTCCGAAAAATCTCCCGCACGGAGGGACTAATGTAGACATGTTCCGTAAATATTAAGCACGTGCTACCGCACGTGATGCCTTCTACATTATATTTAGCATATGGGATCATCTATGTATCTTCAATTATATAAATGAGATGGAAAAGTATTATCTCATTCCGCTATGTCTAGCGGAAGCCGGTTCTCGATTGATTGAGCAAGGTCAATTGGAACTCTTCTACCGTTTATATTGGGAATCATCAAGGAGTTGTGGATTGGAGGATAGAGTAGCGGAATTTGCCACGGGACCCAATTAAGGGATTCCACGTGGCCTAGTCAGGATTTAAAGGGGAATTGCGGGACTGGTCTTCACAAGGGACACGCGGCATCATTATACCGCTCCGTACAAACCTAGCGAATAAGGGCTTGACGCGTAGCGGTACGGAAAGCACGTGATCTGCCATGTGCATAGTACGGAGCTGTCAAGCTCTGACCACTATAAATAGCTGGCTCAGATATCGATGTCGGCCAGCAGATGCCGACGTACATGCCTTACCGCTCCCGCAATACTTGTTCTCCCCTTCCTGACTTGTCCCTACTTTCGCTCCTCCTTCTCATTCCTCTTTGGTGGTTCGTGTGTAACGCCTACTGAAAGCTCTACCGCTTAAATCCTCCTTAGAACCTACATCCTACAGTTCAAAATTTTTTACTTTATTTTTTTTCTACTCATTCGTCCCTAAGTAAATGTTCAAATTTGCAAATGAAAAAATAGTTTCAAAATGAACGTACTGTTCAACATTTTTACTTTTTTTTTTTTTTAATTTGAGCATTCATTTAGGGACGGAGGAGTAAAAAAAAAAGTAAAAATGTTGAACAGTACGTTCATTTTGAAACTATTTTTTCATTTGTAAATTTGAACATTTACTTAGGGACGGATGAGTAGAAAAAAAAAACAAAGTAAAAATTTTGAACAATATATTCATTTTGGAACTATTTTTTTTTTCAAATTTGAACATTTAGGAACGGAGGTGCGTAGCCAAAAACAAAGTAATTTGAACCTAATAAGCTAAAATTTTCTGTCATACAACAACTGTTCAAAATTACTTTATTTTTACGCCTCCGTTCCTAAATGTTTAAATTTGAAAAATAAAAATAGCTCCAAATGAATATACTGTTCAAAATTTTTACTTTTTTTTTTTTTTTTGCAACTCATCCGTCCCTAAGTGAATGTTCAAATTTGCAAATGAAAAAATAATTTCAAAATGAACGTATTATTCAATATTTTTACATTTTGTCCCTAAATAATGAATGATCAAATTTGTAAAAAATAAAATAAAGAAACAGTTCCACAACGGAGTTAAGTATCTAAAAAGTCACTGGCCTATAGAACTCTTTACGAAAAGGTCTCAATTAACGGTTAATATTAATAGACGAAAGTTTTAACGAAAGGACCAGAAGGTCCCAATTAAATTAAAAAGGCTTAGAAAATAGTTCAAGTACTAATAAAAGTCCCAAATAAAATAGTTTATGGACAAAAAGTAGTTTTCCCGTAAGGAAAGCAGGCAGATACCTTAAGGCTGTGGCACAATGTGAGGAAATCAATAGCCGACGAGGACGAAGAAGCCTCCGTACCATCGGAAGAAGCCGAAATCTTCGATCCAATTCTGCTTTCCAATTTCAGCAATGGCGAACTGGCGGAGAAAAGCTTGGGAGCGGGAGGATCATGAGAATAAAAGGGAAGGTTAACGGAAATGCGGCGATGAAACCGAGGGGCAAGACACGACTTGATAGGTTGCCTACAGTGCGATGGTGAAGAGAGAGAAGAAGGCTGAGCTGCTGCCATGGTCAGTGACGGCGGCGACGGTGATCGGTAAGGCGAGGTAGTGATGGTGCGGAATTGTTGGCGTTATGTGGGTTAGGCGGTTAGCGGTCATAAAAGCGGAGAAAACGGGGCCTCTAATTTTTCGTTGTCGTCTTGTGGATGGTGACCCGATGTAGGGTAAATTATCAAGAGGTGGTCTATTGTGAGACTTTCTGTGCAACAGTTACATTTTTCTTTTTTAAAAGTGTTACTCCTACATTTTTAAAATGAAACAATTTAAAAAAAAAATGTAACTTCGTCATATCGTCGTGAGATGGTATCATCATTACATTTAATTGACAAAGAAAAAATTATTTCTTGTTTTAAAAGTATTGCATTTTTTTTATTTTTTTATTTGTTTGAAGAGTCGTCTTATTAAAAAAACTAAAAAACGTATTTTATACTAAAATACGAGTTTCATGTAATTGTCAGTTCTAATATTATAAAGTGCAAGTACTATTGGGATAGATTCCAACCAAGATAATGGACTGATTAATAAGGAGGAAAATATCAAAGAGTAACCAAAATGGGTTGACGCGACAAGTAGGGGTTAGCAAAAAAATCGAAAAACCCGAATAAAATTGAAAAAATCGACGCCGATAAATCGTACCAACGGTTAATTGGGTAGGGACGGTTTATGAAATATTGGAAAATCGAATCTAGCGGCTCGGTTTGGGATACATGATTTCATGCCGATTACTCACACCTAACCGTATCGATATTCTTCTAAATAATAAATATTCCTAATTTTTACTATAGTTTTTCATCTATTCAATTTCCATATATATTAAATAAATAAAAATTATCTTCATAAAAAATATTATATATCACTAATTTTTTAGTCAAATTTACAAGATTTAGTAAATCTTGTCAAAGCCCAAATATCCTTTTCTCTCTCTACGATCGCATGACGCCTATTCGCCTCCCCCATCGCAATATCGCATCGCCTCCCATTCCGTCTTCTCTCCTCCTCTAACCTTTCACGCCGCTCCTACCTTGCAAGCAAACCTCCCCTATCCCTCGGCCATACACGCCCTCCACACCCTATCCTCATCTCAGCCTCCTCTCCTTATTTACGTAACCCTAAACCCAACTACGCAATTTCAATCGTCTTTCACGTTCAAACCAAGTCTGTAGTCGGCGATCCTCTACAGGTAATCTGTCTCCCTTATTCGATTATTCTTTCTTTAATTTATCTCTAGTCAAAATAAATCATGTAAAGCATAAAAAGTATGATATTTTGATGTTAGTTTTGCTATTATTTCTCTATTGTTCTACTCCATATGGTAAAATGTTTATGTTTGGCCCAAGTTTGACCTGAGCTCAGCGGCCATATAAAGGTGTCAAGATCGAATATTATCGAACCGACACATACCGAAGTCGAAAACCGACTACATCGAACCGAGCTAAAACCGAGTGGTGGCGGTTTGTTAAAATTAGAAACCGAATACTTTTGGTTCGGTAACGGTTTTAGCCTAAAACCGAGCCAAATCATACCGAGCACACCCCTAACGACAAGTGTGTAAGGATTTTGGGGATTTTCAGGAATTTTGGTGTTCTGTTCTAATGACACGGTCGTGATGGACAAAGGAAACAGTCATGTCACTATAGATGTTTTTTTTTGTTTTTGCTTAGCACGGCTGTGCCTTATTATTAGCACAGTCGTGTTCGGTTGGGCTGAGCCAAAAATTTGATTTCGGGTTTTCTTATTGTCTAGGGTTTAGGACTTTTCGGGGTGCCTTAAGCAAATTTTTCACCCCAAACTTGTTGTATCTCATATTTTATATATTATATTGCAAGATATTGGCTTGACAGTACCCGCATACGTAGTCAATTAATTGGTGAACTGGGTTAACATTTCTCTTGTGTTCTCTATTTCTTTGATTGCGTGTTCTTATTTATGTTTGCATGCATGGGCTCTATATTTTCTTGGATTGGATTGCTTGACAGGAATTGATACCAATTTCCCAACAACTGGCATCAGAGCTTCGATTTTAAGGTATTAGATTTTAGTAGTCAAGATAGGCAACGACAAACAGAGGGTTAGTAAGTTTGACGGATCGAATTATGATTTCTGGTGGATGTAAATAAAATATTTCTTATACTGCAAGGATCTTTATATGGCTCTAAAAGGAGTAAAGTCTGAAAGCACTAAACAGGAGTTGGGAGGTTTTGGATAGAAAAATCATGGGTGTTATTAGGTCGACTCTGGTAAATAGTATTAATAAGAAAACCAAGAAGATAAAGAGCGTCAAGGAAATTATTAATTTTTTGTCTAAAAAATATGAGAAACCCTATGCAGTTAGCAAGGTTGACATGGTGCGGAAGTAATTCAACTTAAAGATAACAGAAGGGGAATCAATATCATACCACATCGATGATTATCAAGATATTCTTGACTCATTGAGTGCGGTGAAGATTACCTTTGAGGATGAATTCCAAGAATTAATATTTGTTGGGTTCTAATTTAGGATCCAAATTTTAGATGCATTACTTATCTAACAAAAACTAAACTCAAGATTTATTAAAAAATAATTTTTTCACAGTACATTTATTCATCCCTATTAGTCTAGGGTTACAACACCTGTGATAAAATAGATTTATAACAAAGATTCTTAATAACTAATCTTCAACTTCCAATAGTTCACCCTAGCATTCGTCCAACCGTCTAACCTAGAAGGTAGAGAAGAAAAGGAAGGGGTGAGCGAACAATGCTCAGCAAGATCTTATACGGACCTCTTCGGGTACTAAGAAGAGGTGACCGCAAAATAATAACCGGTTACGAATGATTTCCAAGAATATAATATAACAAAAGAAGCGAATAAACTCAAATACGAAGTTTTAACAAATATCAAAACGAAATACTAAACGAATAATAAAATCACATATATAGTATATAGCATGATCATATAAGCGGTCCAACGACCTCAATAAACACTAAACCCCACAAAAGGGTACGAAAAGTCCACAGAGAGCACTAAAGCCCACGAAGAGCACAAATGGCTCACAAAGAGCCCCAAAAACTAAGTAGTGTATCCGGAACACCCCACTACTAATCCTCAGTAGTGAAATCCCTTAATAGGCCAAATCAAAATATCCCGTCACTACGGGTTGTTTAACTTAATATGATCATGCATAGAATGAAAGGATAACGATTTAACGATTGCAACTTAAGACAACAAAAAGTGATAACGAATCACAAAATAAGTTTTCTCTAGCGAATACAATAATATGACAACTGTTTGGTATGCATACTTTAACCCTCCTAGCTTTAGCTTTAATTTGATTGATACCAAAACCTCATCTCTATTTTTTAGACTTTAAGCCCATATGTAATGAAGCTTAGACTTCAATTTTTTAGTATAAGTCAATTTTATAGAATAGGATTATTTAGGCTTGAAGACTGGCTCAAACTCATTGGACATAAGGTTTCAAGTCAGGAGGTTTTGAAGACTTGCAAAACCGCAGTTCAAGTACAGACCGCATCTATGCTGACTGCACAATGCGAACCGCTTGTGTAGTTCTCATCTTGAAACTGCACTTTGAAGACTACAAGAGAAACCTCGTTGGTGAAACCGCACGCCTTAAACCACACTTCACCAATCACATCCAATAATTGAAGACTTGAAAAATTGGACCACTTTTGACTGTTGGAATCCACATCAGCAATATTAAGTCAACCACAAAATCACATCACGTGACTAACGGTCATAATCTAGAAGGATTTTGAAAAGGCGACAGATGTCCTTTATTCCTTAAAGTCAGCTGAGGTCTGATCAACCTTATCTGTAATTCCGAACAAAAGGACAAAAGTGGACACGTGGATCAATCAGACCGCACCAGCACTATACTTGCACAGCTGTACCATAACGGCGACTTTTTGGTGCTTGGATATAAATACCCCATTCTTCATCGCTTGAAGATTGCTTGAGAAAATTTAGAAAAGAGTCCTTTGAAGCTTTAAAGATTATTTCCCATAAATTCCAATTCCTTTAAATCTTCATCTTCAACCTTCATCCTTCAAGAACAAATCTCCATCCCAGAAATTCAAGCCTTGTAACACCCAAGATTCATTGTGCTCTATATCATAAAAACTTAAAGAGCCTTGAATCTTGTTGAACACACACACACCTCACTTGATTAATCACATAGATTATATCATTTGAGATACACCGAATATAGTCTAGGATTTTCTTTCATTGATAAGATTTTAGATTTTAGATTTGAGTTTGATACTTGTAATCTCTCTCATCATCTAATATAAAATCTAGCATTTAGAAAATCAAAGACTAACCATCTTGGTAGTGGATGTAGATCATTTACGATTGAACCACTCCAAATATTGTGTTTTTTAATTTCTGCATTTCTCTTTACTGTTCATCACATAAACTAATTTGTATTCATCTGTTTGATCTTATTTATGTTATCCAGATTTGTGAATTGTGTTTAGAGTTAATCCTTGTCAAACCTCATTTTACTGTTCATAAAACCGCACTACTAAAACCGCACTCATATCTTAAAGAAATTTCGCGGTGCATTTTCCTACTTGCGGTTTTGAGACACTGCAAGGCGGTTTTTTAAGCAAGAGATTTAGTTTTTAAAAAGGGTCGAAAAAATTATAACAGTTATTCACCTCCCCCCTCTAGCTGTTTTTCACCTTTGTTGCTACCTTTGGGACCAACAAAAACCAGTAGTGTGAAATTAATGAAAACTATTTAATTTCACGAAGGCCAAACAATGTAGGATTTATTTGAAAGACGTATATTCGAAGGAGGCAAAGAAAATGCTAACCGAGGTTAGCTTAACATTTCGAAAACGGTAATATTCAAGAAAAATATAGGAATTCTAACCAAGGGAGTCAAGAAATCAATAAATCTAAGGACGTATAATCACTTACCTCAATTACGCAACTTTAAGGAAAATTTGAACACGTACAAGTCTCCTTAGCACGTTTCCCAAAATCTAAAATCAAATATAAAGTATTACAATCTATTTTATTGATCTCTTTTACTAAATTTAAAGTTTAGAATGATGTTCATTAATAGTAAGGGTTAATTTATAATTTCCCAATCTTGAAGGTTCCCATAAATAATTATAGACTTAGGGTGGGGTCAGACTGAAATTTTCAGATTGTTAAGGTCGCTAAATGCCTAACTCTCAAAAGTTATAAACAAATTTTAGTCAAGTTTAATAATGAAAACTATAATAAAGTATAAGGGTGTAAATTTAAACTTGTTAAAGTATTTTGTAAATGAACGGAGTACTTACCTTAAAAGTTTTCTAAGCCCTTCATAATCTTCTAAGGCTTCTCTCTCAGCTTTCTTCCTTCCACAGAGACTTCCGCCCACACAAACTCTCTCACTTTTGTCAATGTATCATCAGAATTTTTTTATTACTTTTTTTTTTGAATGAGGAACCCATACCCAAGGATCCTATTTATACTAGAGGGACACGTTAATTACAAGGTAGATACTTTCACTCTATAATGAGAATTTGAAGGGAGGTTCATGACACTAATTAATTTCATCAATTATCTTATCTATGCATTGAATTATCCAAAGTAATTAAATAATTATATTTCTCATTATTAACTATTTATAATTATTATTTATTTTCTGGTTATTACAGTTGACATGGTGCGGAAGTAATTCAACTTAAAGATAATAGAAGGGGAATCAATATCATACCACATCGATGATTATCAAGACATTCTTGACTCATTGAGTGCGGTGAAGATTACCTTTGAGGATGAATTCCAAGAATTAATATTTGTTGGGTTCTTTGCAATAGAGCTGGAGCAGAACGATTACTGCGTTAAGTACTGCAGCTGGGAAGAACAAATTGAATAGTGATGATGTCAATGAATTGATTATTGGTGAGAAAAATCGTCGTAAGAAATTGGGCATTGTCTTTACTTCAAAAGCGGCTTTAGCTACAACTAGCAGAGGGAAGTCAGGTACAAACAGTAAGTGAAAATCAGGATCGGATAAGAACGTAGTCAGTGGTGGGTCTAAATCTAAGGAAAAGTCCAAGTGTGGACTTTTAAAAATGTTTTGGGCAGATGCAGTTAACACAGTGGCTTTCTTGATTAACAGTGGACCATCACATCCATTGGGAAATGGAATTTCAGAGAAGGCGTGGGGTAGCAAGCAAGTAAATTTTTTATTTCTTCACATATTTGGTTGCGTTGCATATGTTCATGTTAATTCTGCCGAGAGAACTAAATTGGATGCTAAGTCTTTGAAGTGTACATTCATTGGGTATGGAGGGGATTACTTCGGGTACAGATTTTGGGATGATCAGAATCGGAAATTTATTCATAGTCGGGAAGTCATATTTAATGAGAAGTTTTTGTATAAAGACAGGAAGAGTGCAAGTTCATCTCATGGAATTAGTTCGGAACTCGAAACTATTGAGCTAGAGGATATTCCTAGCTCGGGTGGGTACAATGGTGTTCATGTTGACCAAGAGTAGGGGGTCATTGACGATGAACCAAGAACTCCAGGACAGGTTTCGTTGCACAGATTCACAAGATTCTGTAGGTCGCCTAATAGGTATTCTCCTTCAAATTTCTATTTGTTGTTAACAGATAGTGGTGAACCGAAAAGTTATGCGGAGGCTAGTCGTAGTGAGCTTAGGGACAAGTGGAAAGTTGCGATAGATGATGAGATGAACTTATTGATAGCCAATGGTACTTGGGAGTTGGTAAAGCTTCATGAGGAGAAATGGGCATTGCATAAAAAGTGGGTTTACAGGATCAAGTATGAGGCAAATGGAAACATATGTTTCAAGGCAAGGTTGGTTGTAAATGGATTTAAACATAAGTATGGGATTGACTACACAGAGGTTTTCACTCCGGTTGTGAACATGACTACTATCAAAATGGTTATAGGTTTAGTAGTTGCAGAGAACCTTATGTTAGAGCAGATGGATGTAAAGACGGTCTTTTTTCATGGGGATTTGGAGGAGGTAGTTTACATGGTACAACCACAACGTTACTTGTCTAAGGGTAATGGAAAGTTGGTTTGCAAATTGAATAAAATCGTGTATGTCTCAAACAAGCTCCTCGGTATTAGTACAAGAAGTTCGATGGATTCATGCATGGCATTCAGTTTGTTAGATACGAGGCAGATCATTGTTGCTACTTCAAAAGGTTTGACAACGGGTACATAATCTTGAATTTATGTGTGAATGACATGTTAATAGTGGGCTCTAACGATAGAGAGGTAAATAGATTGAAGGAACAGGTATCAGAACACTTTGAGATGAAGGATTTGGGGAAGGCCAGTCAGATTTTTGGTATGTGGATTGTCCGGGGTAGAAAGGCAGGGAAGTTGTTTCTTTCGCGGGTTGAATATGTCAAAAAGGTCTTAAGGAGATTCGACATGGAGGGAGAAAAGTCAACGAGTACATCATTGGGTAGCCACTTTAAGATATCTAACAAGGACTCACCTATGGACAAGGAAGAGCGTGCTCATATGGAGAAGACTCCATATAATTCGGCGATAGGGACTCTAATGTATGTCATGGTGTGTACAAGGCCAGATATTGCTCATGCGGTGGTTCATGGGTAATCTAGGAAAGCAACATTGGGAAGCAGTTAAATGGATCCTAAAGTACTTGAGGGGTACTACTGGTATGGCCTTGTATTTCGCAGGTAAGGGTGTCAAGTTAGAGGGCTATATGAATGCGAATTTGGCATCAAGTGATCTCGATAACATGAAAAGTACTACGGGTTATGTGTTTACATTGGGTGGTGAGGCAATTTCCTGGGCTTTTAAGTTGCAGAAGGTCGTGGCACATTCGACTGCTGAAGCAGAATATGTTGCAGTAACTATGACAAGCAAGGAGATGGTATGGTTGCAGAGTTTCTTGAGTAAACTTGGGAAGGGTCGGAGTGATAATACGCTCTATAATGACAGTTATAGTGTTATTCATCTTGCGAATAATCCAGTGTTACATTCTAGGATGAAGCACATTGAGCTGAGGTTTCACTACATCATGTATCTCTTGGAGCAGGAGATCTTACAGCTTGAGAAGATTTAAGGATCAGAGAACCCGGTTGACAAGTTTACAAAGGTCGTAAACCTTGACAAGTTGAAGCTATGTATAACTTCAACTGGGCTTGGAAACTAGGAGAGGAAGCCGACACTACCATGATCGAGGTGAGCATGGACCACCAGGAGGAATAAGTGAAGAAACGGATAAGGGAGCTTGATATGGTTGATCTCTAGGTGGGAGATTTTTAGGATTGAGTCCAACCAAGGCATTAAGCTGATTAATAAGGAGGAAAATATCCAAGTGGAACCAAGGCATTTGTAATATCCCACATCCCACATCGGAAATATGTGGGAATTTGGTGAGATATATAGAAGGTTCATATACTACTATTAAGAATCAAATCATCCATTGGACTTTTAGAGGCATGTGATGGGTTGTGGCTAATCCAAATGAGGAGGTGCTAGTGGGCAAGTGTGTGATGCCTGCGTAGCGGGTCGAGATTCGGGCTCGGGTCATTACAAATGCTATCGGAGCGGAACCCCGACCTTAAGGATTGCGAGCTAGCCCGGGGACGATCTGGGTATTGATTGATCTTGCCAGGGACGGCAAGGGTTTGAGTGGGGGAGATTGTGATATCTCCCATCCCACATCGGAAAATGTGGGAATTTAGTGTGATATAAAGAAGGCTCATACACTACTACTAAGCATCAAATCATCCATTGGACTTATGGAGGCTTGTGATAGGATGTGGTTGACCCAAATGAGGAGATGCATAGTGGGGCCAGTGTGTGGGGCCTGCGTAGCAGGTCGGGGTCAGGCTAGGGTCGTTACGAATGGTATCAGAGCAGAACCCCGGCGTTAAGGCTTGCGAGTTAGCCAGTGGGTACGATCTGGGTATTGATTGAACTTGCCACAGACGGCAAGGGTTTGAGTGGGGGAGATTGTGATATACCCCATCACACATCGAAAATATGTGGGAATTTGGTGAGATATATAGAAGATCCATACACTACTACTAAACATCAAATCATCCATTGGATTTTTAGTGGAATGTGATTGGTTGTTATTAACCCAAATGAGAAGGTGCTTAGTGGGCTAGTGTGTGATGTCTGCGTAGCGGGTCTGGCTTCAGGTTCGGGTCGTTACTAATGGTATTAGAGCGAAACCCCGGCCTTAAAGCTTGCGAGCTAGCCCAGGGGTACAATCTGGATATTTATTAACCTTGTCAAGGACGACAAGGGTTTGTTGGAGTGGGAGATATTGTGATATCCCCCATCGCACATCGAAAAAATGTGAAAATTCAGTGTGATATATAGAATGCTCATACACTATTACTAAGTATCAAATAATCCATTGAACTTTTGGAGGCCTGTAATGGGTTGTGGTTGACCCAAATGAAGAGGTGTTTAGTGGGCCAGTGTGTGGTGCCTGCGTAGCGGGTCGTGTTTTGGGCTCGAATTGTTACAACATTAACTGATTAATTAGGAGGAAAATATTAAAAAGGAATCAAAACGGGTTGAGGGTCGGGCTGGATAGGCACGGTCATGTCACTGGAGAGGCTTTTTTTTGTTGCTTAGCACGGTCGTGCCTTATAATTAGCACAATCGTGCTCGGCTGGGCTGGACCAAAATCTGATTTCAAGATTTACTTATTTTCTAGGGTTTAGGACTATTATGGGGTACCTGTATAAGCAATGTTCTGCCATTAAACTTGTTGTATCTTATATTTTACATATTACAGTGCAAGATTCTGGCTTTTCAATGTCCCCAGATGTAATCAATTAATTGATAAACTGAGTTAACAATTCTCTTATTTTTTTATTGCTTTAATTACGTGTTCTTACTTTTGTTTGTGTGCGTGAACTCTTTAATATCTTGAATTAATTGACAGGAAGGAATTGAAAACAATTTCCCCACTGTATCCCCGCTATACATTTCTCTCAATGAACACATCAAGAGCATATATCTGATGTTGAAGTTATTTCCTTTTGAGTATCAATTTAAGTCTTTTATAATTAGTCAACCAGGAAGAATGGTTTATCAAAAACGACATTTTCATATTTATTTTGATTAATAGATTATTTGCGCATCACTCATTATTTTTTGGAATTTTGAGTTTTTTTTTTCGTTGCCAATTTTCAAGAATTCAATATTTCTCTTTTGCTCGCTGCATCAGTAGTATCAGGGATGGCAAAATTTTCGAACCCATCCTGAACTCGCAATAATATGCCCCTAATAGGAAGCGTTTGGGAAGCGTTTGGGAAAATCCGCCGAGTTTGGGATGGGTTTGAAATTTCCTCGAACCCACCCCGCGTAATATGTCGGTTTATTTTAATAATTTTTTAATATTAATAATATTTATATATAACACATATATATTTGATAATGAAATGTAACTTTTTAGTTTTATATAATATTATAGGCTTTTTATTGTAGTGAAAAGAAAAATTGAAAAAAAAAAAGAATTGCTTTGCATAATGAAAAAGTGAGATTTTTAAAAATATTATAGAGCAAACAGGGCAGGGCAGGGCGGGGAGGGGCGAGGCTGGGTTTGGTTTATCCGGGGCGGGGCGGGTTCGAATTTTGGAGTTTTTGTGTAGAGGTGGGTTTGGAAAATGTCGAACCCGCCCCGTTGATCCCTAATCAGTATCTCCCTAATAACTTTTGTGCCTCTTTTATAATTAAAGAAACAAGATGAGTGTAGATGGACAAAATGGGCTCAAATTCGTGGGAGATCCGCACGGACCGTTGCCCACGGTCGTGGCCCGTAACTCGTCCAACCCGCTTTTCATACGGAATGGGCTTGGATCAAAGAAATCCGCACGGACCGGGCTTTGGCCCGCGGATCAGAAGATCCGTTTGGTCCGTGGCCCGTTTGACCCGTTATCAAAGAGGTCCGCACGGACCTGTTTAAATTCTAAACCCTATATTCTAAACCCTAAACCCTATATACCCCATACCCTAACTCCTATACCTTAAATCATATTTATACCCTATACCCTAAAGTATATACCTCTATGCCCTAAACCTTGTAATATATACCACTCACTAAACCCTAAACCCTATATATCTCATACCATAACCCATACCTTAAACTATATGTCATATATCTTATACCTTATACCTTATACTTTATACCTTATACCATATATCATATACCATATACCATATACCATAAACCATTTATCATATACATTATTCCCCAAACCATTTATCATATATATTATACCCCAAACCCTATATTACATATCCTAAACTTTATGCATATCCTAAATCATTACCATATATGTAAAGAAATGTTTACTAATATTATTGATAATTGAATATTACATAATAATAATAATTAAGAGAAAAATATTTAATAATAATAATAATAATTTAACGTTTAGAAAATATTAATAATGTTTTTACTTTACCCCATCCCCTAAATTGTATTTATCATATTGCTCAAACTGACAAACAACAAAAAAACTAAAAATCTTAATCTATAGGACGTAGGGAGTAAAAAAGTCTAAACAATAATTTTCTAATCAATAAAAAATTAATAAAAAATATAAAAATAAATAAAGGATAGTTTGTTCCTCTTTTCTTTTATATACTTTCATTTGTTTAGCTTTTTTCTATCTTTTTTATATACCTTTTTGTAAAAAAATATCACTAATAAAAATGTCTAAAATATTATTTTCTAGTCAATAAAAAAGTAAAATAAAATAAAAAATAAATATAGGATAGTTCGTCCCTCTTTTCTTCTATATACTTTCATTTGTTTAAAAAATCACTAATAAACAAAGTCTAAAATACTATTTCCTAGTCAATAAAAAATTATTAAAAAATAAAAATAAATAAAGGATAGTCTGTCCCTCTTTTCTTTTATATACTTTCATTTGTTTAGCTTTTTTCTACCTTTTTTATATACCTTTGTTAATGTTAGAAACATGTGTTGCCATGTGTGTTGTCCCGTGTGTCACCATACCAGTGTTGCCACTAGTGTTGCCATTTGAAATTTGACAACACCAGAATAGTTACTGTATTTTTCATAAAATACAATGTGATAATTAATGATATTATATCAGTTGTTAGGCTGCTATATTTGAGGTTGACCAGGTCAATAGAAGCAGCCCAGGCGTGACTTATGAAGTTGAAGAAAGTTACACATAAACACATGGTTTATGTGTAAATGTGTTGATCAAGTAAATGGGTTAGTGGTTAGCTATTTAGGGGGAGCTAAGGATAGCTGTACAAGGCTGCTACAACATTGGTGTACAATGAAGAGAAGCCAAGAAGATCAAGTCTTCTACAAACAAGGAAGGAGGGCTATTTTGAAGGAAACAAACCTTGGCTGTTTTCTAGGTCAGTTGGAGTAGGCTCCAAGTCCTAGGTGCCTATAAATAGTGCAAGGACTGGACATCAACACTCACCCAATTCAGAAATCAAGATTTGCACAAGAAAAGAACTCATCTCTTCAGTGTTGCCATTTAAGTGTTGGCAACACTTCATCCAACACCAGTGAGTTATCATATATAACATTCATATTCCGAGAGTTGCTGAGTGTTAGATAGGTTGTGATTGTGAAGAGACTGTTCTAGAATAGTTGTTCCACTAAGCTTTTGATAGAATATCATTAGGAAACTTTTCGACCTTATAAAGAAAGTTTATACATATTGAAAGGTCTTGCCCTCCTGGCACCCATCAAGTTATATATTCATTTATATATATAACTTGATAAAAACTATTCTCTTGTGTTTCTTTTATTACTTCCGCTGCATTTAAATTTTCTCAATTTTCTATTTTTGAATTGGTGTGAGTTGTGTTGTTCTTAGTGTTATCAATACTAATAACAACACTTGTGAGTTTCGTCTCACTTTGCTTAGCCATAGACAATTTTCAATTGATATCAGAGCCTAGCACTTGATACACTAAGTGTTCAATCCTTTTTGTCATGGCTTTGAATCTTGCTAATCCACTTCTAGGGAGACTTTCTATTTTTTATGAATATGTAAAGACTCTCTTGTGTCCATGCATCAAATTAATTGATGTTTGGGCATTGAAGTCTGTTCCTAATGTCCTTTCGATAGAAAAAATTACTTCTACCTTATTTGATGTTGAAACTAAAATGAGTTTTGTAAAAGAACATGAAAAAGAGAAAGGTAGTTCATCTAGTGAAATTTCTGACCATCCATATGTGTCTGAATACTGTCACATTGCTGGACATAACAAATCTGAATATTTTACTCTTCAAAAGAAAAAGTTCAGTTTACAAGTGTTGCCTCAAGTGTCGCCAAAATCTCAGGACAACACTCGAGATAACACTGGTGGACAGAAGTTCAGAATTGTAAAAAAGGTTTGGTTACCCAAAGCAAATCTGAAATTATGTGTTGTTTATACTACCTTCTTCACAAAAAGGGGGAGAGTGGTCACTAGTGATGTTGATAATAGTGATTCGTATAAGCATCATATATTCCCGACAGTGCCAAGTGATAATTTATGAATATGGCTGGAATATGACATGTGTTGAATGGGAGATTGAGATAGTGATCCTATTAATGTTAGATGTTGGGAAAATGTTACAACATTTGATTTTATTTTTGAATAAAATCGTACATTAAAGGGAAGTTTATTGTTAAGAGGAATATCTATGTAAGGGGAGATGCGTTCCTTGTTTTATTGTAGGTCCAAATAAAATGTTGATCTATTTTGGAGCTACAAACAAGGAGTAAAATATTAAGGGGGAGATGTAAAATATTAAGGGGGAGATATTATTTTTTTTGGATTACTTGACTAACTGTTTATGCAGGTACATCACGTTGTATTTTGTGAAGAAATACGTAACTAAGGGGGAGATTGTTAATGTTAGAAACATGTGTTGCCATGTGTGTTGTCCCGTGTGTCACCATACCAGTGTTGCCATTGGTGTTGCCATAGGTGTTGCCATTTGAGATTTGGCAACACCAGAATAGTTACTGTATTTTTCATAAAATACAACGTGATAATTAATGATATTATATCAGTTGTTAGACTGCTATGTTTGAGGTTGACCAGGTCAATAGAAGCAGCCCAGGCATGACTTATGAAGTTGAAGAAAGTTATACATAAACACATGGTTTATGTGTAAATGTGTTGATCAAGTAAATGGGTTAGTGGTTAGCTATTCAGGGGGAGCTAAGGATAGCTGTACAAGGCTGCTACAGCATTGGTGTACAATGAAGAGAAGCCAAGAAGACCAAGTCTTCTACAAACAAGGAAGGAGGGCTATTTTGAAGGAAACAAACCTTGGCTGTTTTCTAGGTCAGTTGGAGTAGGCTCCAAGTCCTAGGAGCCTATAAATAGTGCAAGGACTCGACATCAACACTCACCCAATTCAGAAATCGAGATTTGCACAAGAAAAGAACTCGTCTCTTCAGTGTTGCCATTTAAGTGTTGGCAACACTTCATCCAACACCAGTGAGTTATCATATATAACATTCATATTCCGAGAGTTGCTGAGTGTTAGATAGGTTGTGATTGTGAAGAGAGTGTTCTAGAATAGTTGTTCCACTAAGCTTTTGATAGAATATCATTAGGGAACTTTTCGACCTTGTAAAGAAAGTTTATACATATTGAAAGGTCTTGCCCTCCTGGCACCCATCAAGTTATATATTCATTTATATATATAACTTGATAAAAACTATTCTCTTGTGTTTCTTTTATTACTTCTGCTGCATTTAAAATTTCTCAATTCTCTATTTTTGAACTAGTATTACACCCGTGCGTTAAACGCACGACCTAAATTTTTTCAATAAATTACAGATCCAAAATCATAAGAGTTACTATATCTATCTATAAAGAGTAACGTAGAAATCTTTCTTAAACAAATAAAGTTATCTAAAACATATAAATGCGTTAATAATAGTAAAGTTACACATTTTGAAAAATTTCCTTATAGACGACATTTGAGGTTTCATCCACAGTCTTTCCCTCTTCATCTACCACTAATATCTTCAATCCGACATGACTGAGTGACTGACCCTGACTTTTGTTGATTGTCATTGCGTATGATACAACCAAGGGAAATTGTCGCCTTTGAAAATTGAATGGTAGACGTAAATCTGATGGAGTTAATGACATTCTTGGGATAAAAAATTTTTCACCAACATTATTGCCGTTCAAAATTTTTGCTTCTACAACATGCTGGCCGAGCCTTGTAATAATTAGTCTTGTTCCGTTACACAACCCTGCACTATGATCAATGTTTCTCAATAACATCACTTGAACGCCAACTTTAAGACTTACCTGATGATTTGGTAAACCGGAAGACTTTATTGTATTCAAAAACTCTGTTGAATGAATTTCAGCAAAAAAATTAGAATTATTTTCGAAACTGCAAATTGAGTCTGCACTCAAATAAGTTTTACCATCAGACTGATTCTGAGAAACCATGCACTCATTAATTATCTCGACATCATCAAGTGTTGGTGCAAGTATGGCTCTTCCTTGTAAGTAAGTAACATCTTCAAAATGATCTGTGAATTCAGGATATGTACTATCAACAATAGCCTTAACCAAATCACCGGATGAGTGCACGAGCAGGTCATCAGGAACTTTTATAGTTGCAACACCATCATTATCACCCCCATAAGTCCCATCTCCAATACTTAAAATCCATTCAGAGAATTATTTTAGCTCCAATCCGCTTGAATCATTCTCGATAGCTTTTAGTCGCATGTTTTTGGTAAGCAGTAAATATAACGTCTATTTTGACTTCCAACCCCTGTAATATAGTTTTGTGGAGAAATATTTTTTTGCAATTATATGTATGAGTATATAAGAGATATATAAAAATATATATAATATCATATACAACTTTGAAAAAAATGTTCCATATAATGAAAATATTTATATTTTATTCAAAAGATGTTTAAACTTATTAGCCATAAAGTAAATAAAATAGCAAGCACATAGTATAAACTAAGACCAAAATCCATCTAAATATTTTCAGCCCAATAGGCCCATTTTAAAGTTCAAGCCCACATAACTTAATTTAAAAAAATAATTAAAAAAATATAAGTTAAATCTAACCCTAATACTCCTTTAAAAAAAAAAAAAACCCTAATACTCCTTATCCTTCACCGCCGCTCCCTCTGCTCATCTCTAAAAAAAAAAGAGATCGTCATTTCACTTTCTCTCTCTAACCCCAAACTCAGATCGTTCACTTTCTCTCTCTATGCCGCCGTTCAATTTTTCTCTATGACGCCGCCCGAACTTCCCTCACCCTCTTGAACTCTTCACATTGAATGATTTTATTCATGGTCCTCTTTTTCAATTCGTCATTCAAGTAAACTTTCATGATTTCCAAGAATTATTTCGGTCGTTTAAGTGTTCGACATGGAGGAGTTTTCGATCTACCTAAAATCAACGGCTTCCGATCACGAACGCATTCCCTATTGCCTTGATTTTGGTATTTTTTTTTAATTTCTATGTATATTCTTTATTTTTTATCAATAAAAATTATAAATCATGTGACTCATATTAGGATTTGTTCTTAATTTTGTTAGAATTTTTTAAAAATTAATTATAGATTATTTATTGCATTTTACCTCAGATATAAATGTCCATGCTTGAATTTTTGGATATATCTCTATCATGTTAAAATGACATTTTTTATTTTTTTTACATTTTTATGTATAGATCTAGAGAAAACAATGTTTTATTTTAATTTTAAATAATATTTATGGCGTAAAATAGGTTTAATATTTTTTTTAAATGTTAATTGGACTTTGTTGGATAACCCAAGATTATGAACTTATAGACTTAAATATTAGGAAAGCAACACAAATATGAAGGAAAACAACAAAAAAGTGAAATAAGGTATATTGGTAAGGTCAATTACAGTCGAAGTAATTTGACCTAGAAAAAATGTAAGATAAATAACAATTAATTTGTATTTTGCTGCTTCTGGTTGTATCACATGAAGTTGATAGTTTTAGTACAAGGGATCGAAATCAACACTATAATCCAATGTTCTTTATTTATTAACGAAAATATACTGAATATATATAGGCATTAGTTATGCCTTTTCGTTCTGTTGTGTGCTTCGACTCGAACCCTTATGCCAGACATAGTTTCTTCTGTTTTGGAACTTCTATTCTAGCAATTATTTAGTCAAAAGCATTCTTCTAAACAATAGAATTACCCATTCAAAAGCTTTCACCATTTCTTTTCAATAAACCCCTCAATCTACCGGCCAAATCTCGCTTTCCTGTCCCTTTTTGCCTTTCCTAGGACCTTCATTAAGCCTTTATATTTACTTCTTTTCTAAACCAAATTACCACCTACCTCATTAAGCACAAGGTTCCAGCAATACCAGCGACAAAAACTTTTATTCACGATTCTAAATTTCCAGTAGTAAATTTCAGCTGTTTCTCTATTTATAAGAGCAGAATTTAGAATAGGATACGATCAAATAAAATGTGGACGGACAAAGAGACTAATATGTAAGAGCACTCAGAAAAAAAGGTTCTAAAGCATACATAAATAAAGTCCTTCAGAAATCAAAATCAGATATCATGATGGAAAACTGCTTTTCCCTAAGCATAATTTGTTAAAGAGAACCTTCACAGTCCACTTTAAGAGTATTTCTGAAAGTGTACATTTCAAAAATGCTTCTTGTTTTTTTTCTTCATGAATACCCTTACTTTTAAGAATTAAAGAAAGTCTTCTATTTTACATCAATGCAACATGAGTCTGGTTTCTCAAAGAAAATCTTTGAGTCAAACATCCATAAAAAGAAAGAAGGACCATTTGAGGGGAACAAAGGGAGCACGGTGTAAGTACCCAAATCCGGATCGTCAAAATCCGTTAAAAGTTAACCGGAATCCGTTAAGTTCCCCGTTCTCAAGTCAATGAGACATCCCAGGACTGCCCCGTGCATCCCGACATCAAAGCGTACTCAACACACGTTATCACACGTAAAAGTACAGCTTTCCCCGAAAAACGTACTTTTCAGGGTCTTCCGGGATTCGATTTCCCGTTTTTCGAGCGTCTCGACCTTCCGGAGGTCATAACTCCCTCATACGAACTCCGTTTTGGGCCCACCACATATCAAATCGAATGCGAGAGCGAGATCTACGCATATGGCTAGTTCAATTAGGAAATATAGCCAATTTCAGGTATAGTCCGGCCGGACTCTTTCTGCAGCTTAAATTAATACGTGTCCAAAACGTGTCAAACTCAAGGCCAAATGACCAAAATACCCCCCAAACTCAGGCATAGTCCGGCCGGACTCTTTCTGCAAGGCAGAAACCCATCAGGTTAAGCAACCTTGCTTCCTCACTAAGTTAATTACTTAACCTCCAAGTATTTCCCCCCTCCTCCAAGTATTTTTCACCTATAAATACTCCCCCCTCCTTCTCATTTTCACACACCAAATTCTCCTCCCTCCACCCCAAGCACAAAAGGCTTGTCTTTCTTTCGCTCTTCGATGGCCCTCGTGCTACTCGTCGGCGGAATTCTCTACTCTTCGGGGGCCCTCGTGCTACTCGTCGGTAGATTCTGATCATAGGCTAAACCGACACAAGTCGAAACGCTGCCCAAATCCCTAGGTTCCTAAGCACCAAATAAAAGGGGAAACTCTGCCCAAACACTTCCGAAACACCTTTCAAACACCTTTCCGTATCCCGTATACGCCCACCGAGCCAAAGGAGCCAACCCTAGCCATAGGTAGCTCCCTCTCTCACTCTCAAAATGTAGACGTCACCGTCTAACGGGGTCCGATACGTTTTAGTCCCTGATCCTCTTCTCTTCCCGTAAGAGAAGTAATCTCGGGTTAAAACGGCGTTTCGACCCCGTTCCGTTACTTTTATGTCATTTACAAATCCGAACCGTTTGGTTCGTTGATCGCAACTTTACAATTCCGGATCGATCGATCCGTCGATCGTCATTTAAATTTCTGTCATTTACAATTCCGGACCGTTTGATCCGTCGAACGTCATTTACTTTTACGCAAATTTACCATTCCGAGCTGTTTGGCTCGTCAATCGTTATTTACAATTCCGAGTTGTTTGGCTCGTCGATCGCCATTTACAATTCCGAGTCGTTTGGCTCGTCGATCGTCATTTACGATTCCGGATCGTTTGATTCCGTTGATACCGCACTTTAAATACTGTCATTTACAAGTCCGACCCGTTTGGATCGTGATAGTATTTACATTTCAAAGTCCGAGTCGCAACCCGATTCGTTGATTGCAAATCATTTAATACGTTTTTTCCGTAAAAATCGTTAACAATGTAATGCCTGGTTCAAAACCGAAGTTTGACCTTCGAACTCTCTTTCAAAACGCGCGAAATGACGTTTGGCATTCGAACGCTCATCTTCAAACTAAATGCCGAATTTTGACATTCAAAATCATTTAATACGCTTTTTCTCGTAAAAATCGTTAACAATGACTCGCCCGGTTCAAAAACCGGAGTTCGACCTTTGAACTCCTTTTTAAACTCAAAACCGACGTTTGCCACGCAAACACTCATTTCCGTCTCAAAACTGACGTTTTCCACGCAAACGCTCATTTCCGTCTCAAAACCGACGTTTGCCATGCAAACGCTCATTTCCGTCTCAAAAACGACGTTTGTCATTCAAACGCTCGTCTTTTCAAACAAAGTCACCTAATCAACGTTTGACATTCAAACCAAGATTAAGCTTGTCATTCAAGCCCCCATTTCAAAATGCAAACACACACACACACACACATGCACACGTTTTCGAGAAAGGTAGAAAGACTCGTCATACGAGGCATTTCGGGTGATCTCGTAATACTCTTCCCGAAACGTAACGTGACCTCCGAACCTAACAATCTCTGGTACTCAAAAAGCCTTTTTCTCATTTTTGCTACCAATAAAAATGACACCCTTTTTCAAAGCCTTTTCCAAAGTTTTTGCTACCAATAAAAACGACACCATCTTCCACAAAAGCCGTTTTTCAACGTTTGGGCTCAAAATACAAAACCGCGTGGCGACTCCTCTCCTTCCCGAAAGCGAGGTCTCAGACACCAACCCTCCGCGAAAGACAACCGCGTTTCGCATCCGCGCGAAATCCCGGGTAATTTCAGTTGGCGACTCCGCTGGGGAAAAGATACTTTTTTCAAAACTGCCGATGTTTTCAAAAAAGCCTTCTGTGGGTCAAACTTTCATTTACCCTTCCTCGTTTTCGTGTGCGTGTGTTACTTTAAACCTCGAACGGTTTGTTTTTCAAAGGCATTACATTGTGGTCTTTTCAAAATCATACCATGTTTGTGCATCCCCATTCATGTTTGATTTTTATGCTATCTTTTGAACTGCGCATCAAAATTCTTTAAGACACATTCTGAAAAATCTCTGTTTTACTCAGAAAAAAAGAATTTTAGTGACCACACACTACTCGCACTTGCTGCCTCGGTACACCGCACTTTACGTGCACTTGCTGCCTCGGTACACTGCACACTACGACCCGTAACCCGGGATGGCCTTATCAGTTGCACCTCGGTTGGTCTGCCAGACACCTTTCGAGGGCACACGGGGTCGTCCCAAACAGCCCATCCTAGCCCGTGTAAGCCATGCACTCTTTGTGTCACATTTTGTCCAAGACCCCAGTTGGTTTTTGGCTTAGTTCGTGTCATAAAGCCTAAGTGTATGTTTTTACGCCGGGTTCCGCCCCGAGTCAAGCTCGAGAGATTGAGACCGAAGGTCATTCCAGACCCGAAGTCTTGAGCTTTTCAGCCTTGACTTTGACGCGGAACTCTGCCGAAAAATATACCCGAAGGTTCAATGTGACACCGTGTCACCAAACCCTCACCGTATGCACCGTGCCAGCCACAACTTGGCCAACGCCAAAAGCTAAGGTCCCTCGCGCAAGCGAGTCAGGAGAGGTCATGCCGAAATTTTGGCACGATCCCCGACTTAACTTAAGGATGTTGACTTCGACTGTGGCCCATGCGTCACATACGTTGGAAGTTTGCGTGATCAGCTAGCCTTAAGTTCACTTTTTCATTTGTCGGTGGAACTCGCTTGCCTTATAAGACCTCGCTCGGGATAGTCCGTCCTAAGAAAGATGATCTACAAATGGAAACGAGGGGCTTATAAGCGTAGTGACGAGATCCACTGATTAGAGCTCTAGGGTTAGTTCCGAAAAAGAAGACACGCTCTTTTCCAACCATTTAGGACTCTGAGAAAAATGTGTTTTCAGTAAACTTAAACAACAATTGCATGGCCCCATCTCGGGAATCTTTAAAATAGTGACCTTCGCGGTCCTACTCTCAATCGCGACCTTCCGTGGTCCGATATCTCATATCTTGACCTCTCGCAGTCAAACTTTCAATCGCGACCTTCCGTGGTCCGATATCTCATATCTTGACCCCTCGCGGTCCAACTTTCAATCGCGACCTTCCGTGGTCCGATGTCTCATATCTTGACCCCTCGCGGTCCAACTCTCAATCGCGACCTTCCGTGGTCCGATATCTCATACCTCGACCCCTCGCGGTCCAACTCTCAATCGCGACCTTCCGTGGTCCGATATCTCATACCTCGACCCCTCGCGGTCCAACTTTCAATCGCGACCTTCCGTGGTCCGATATCTCATATCTTGACCCCTCGCGGTCCAACTTTCAATCGCGACCTTCCGTGGTCCGATGTCTCATATCTTGACCCCTCGCGGTCCAACTCTCAATCGCGACCTTCCGTGGTCCGATATCTCATATCTTGACCCCTCGCGGTCCTACTCTCAATCGCGACCTTCCGTGGTCCGATATCTCATATCTTGACCCCTCGCGGTCCTACTCTCAATCGCGACCTTCCGTGGTCCGATATCTCATATCTTGACCCCTCGCGGTCCAACTTTCAATCGCGACCTTCCGTGGTCCGATATCTCATATCTTGACCCCTCGCGGTCCAACTTTCAATCGCGAACTTTCGTGGTCCAATATCTCATACCTCGACCCCTCGCGGTCCAACTCTCAATCGCGACCTTCCGTGGTCCGATATCTCATATCTTGACCCCTCGTGGTCCAACTTTCAATCGCGACCTTCCGTGGTCCGATGTCTCATATCTTGACCCCTCGCGGTCCAACTCTCAATCGCGACCTTCCGTGGTCCGATATCTCGTATCTTGACCCCTCGCGGTCAACCTCTCAATCGTGACCTTCCGTGGTCCGATATCTCATATCTTGACCCCTCGCGGTCCTACTCTCAATCGCGACCTTCCGTGGTTCAATATCTCATATCTTGACCCCTCGCGGTCCAACTTTCAATCGCGACCTTCCGTGGTCCGATATCTCATATCTTGACCCCTCGCGGTCCAACTTTCAATCGCGACCTTTCGTGGTCCGATATCTCATGCCTCGACCCCTCGCGGTCCAACTCTCAATCGCGACCTTCCGTGGTCCGATGTCTCGTATCTTGACCCCTCGCGGTCCAACTCTCAATCGCGACCTTTCGTGGTCCGATATCTCATATCTTGACCCCTCGCGGTCCTACTCTCAATCGCGACCTTCCGTGGTCCGATGTCTCATATCTTGACCCCTCGCGGTCCTACTCTCAATCGCGACCTTCCGTGGTCCGATGTCTCATATCTTGACCCCTCGCGGTCCAACTCTCAATCGCGACCTTCCGTGGTCCGATGTCTCATATCTCGACCCCTCGCGGTCCTACTCTCAATCGCGACCTTTCGTGGTCCGATATCTCATATCTTGACCCCTCGCGGTCCTACTCTCAATCGCGACCTTCTGTGGTCCGATGTCTCATATCTTAACCCCTCGCCGTCCAACTCTCAATCGCGACCTTTCGTGGTCCGATGTCTCATATCTCGACCCCTCGCGGTCCTACTCTCAATCGCGACCTTCCGTGGTCCGATATCTCATATCTCGACCCCTCGCGGTCCAACTCTCAATCGCGACCTTCCGTGGTCCGATATCTCATATCTTGACCCCTCGCGGTCCTACTCTCAATCGCGACCTTCTGTGGTCCGATGTCTCATATCTTGACCCCTCGCGGTCCAACTCTCAATCGCGACCTTCCGTGGTCCGATGTCTCATATCTTGACCCCTCGCGGTCCTACTCTCAATCGCGACCTTCCGTGGTCCGATATCTCATATCTCGACCCCTCGCGGTCCAACTCTCAATCGCGACCTTCCGTGGTCCGATATTGTTGGGTTTTACGGGTCCATGCGCAGCGGAATTAAGCATTAAAAACATAAAACCCAAGAAGCCCTAGGATCCGTTCTATACAATTAATTTGAATATCAATGAAATAGAATTAAACCAACCTTGAAACGCTTTCCGGTCTTGAGCTATCGAACGATTTGATTATGTGATATTGAATCACAAACTTCGTTCTTCAACTTGCTTGAACTCTAGGTCTTGATCGATGAACGAGCGAAGACCCTCTTTTGGTATCCACACCTTCGAATGAATCCAAGAACAATTTCTTGTTGATTGCTAGATCTAAACCTTGAAGAATATTGAGAGAATTTGATTGTGAATTTTGCTTTAAAATTTCGGCTAGGGTTTTTAGGTTACGACGGAACCCTGTATTTATACTACAAATAGTGTAAATACCTCTTCTAATCAAATTAGGAGAGACAGTGTCAATACCACGTATTGGCTTATTATGTCGCGCGGTATATCAAGCCGTTGGCTTGATATGTCGCGTGACATAAGTAGCCAGTTTACGTGCCTCTCAATCATTCTTCCTCCGGTTTAACCAATTCATTCTAGTTGTGTGTGACCCAATAGGATTACATCATGTTGGCAATGAGATCGATCATATCGAACCTCATAAGACATAAGCGGACTCTAGCAAGCCATTATGTCTACCCAAATGATGTAACGTAAGAGTTCACGTTTCCAACGGTGTACTTCCATTTATCCCTTTTGTCTCACGATGTTATATTGAACACAAGTCATGGTCCTTGTCGACTTGTTATTGTTCAATGCTTTCTCGATTCTTGAGTATAATGATAATTCCAATCATATTGGGGTACGGCCATACACTTTCATCATTATCACTCATCGAGGGGCCCAAGCATAACATCTCTCTTCAGAGGGACAAACTCCTTCTTGACTTATCATCCTTCCCATCATGAATCCGATCATTCCAATGATAGCCTTTATAGATATCGTGTTAAGATATCGTTTGACTAAAATCAAACATGGCTTTCATCATATGTAAGGTTATGATAGTCTCAGAGTCTAGGAAATAAATGAAGTAACCGTATGAGATTTAAGTATAACATTTGACCATTACATAAATCTCATGCGGGTCATGTCCGGTCACTTGTTCTCTAACAAGTACCCATAATTTCAATGTGCATCTCTTATGCAAATAATCATCACATGATTATCCATTGACAATTATACTAATTTATTCTCTTAATAATTAGGGACGAGAGATTATTATAAACAAATATACAAAACATATAATAATCAAATAATAAACATCTCATATAATAATAAATAATGTCAACACATAAGTCTATCAATCATAGGCCTAGGGCATAACACAGCAGTCTCCCACTTGCGCTAGGCCCAATCTACCATGTATCGAATACCCATGGACCTAACATGACCATCATGTTTAGCTTGTGAGAGAGCCTTAGTTAGTGGGTCCGCCACGTTGTCATCGATGTCTACTCTGCATATCTTAACGTCTTCCTTTCACATATCTCACGGATAATGTGGAAACGTCGAAGTATGTGTTTGGATCTCTGGTGTGATCTTGGTTCCTTTGCTTGTGCAATGGCCCCATTGTTATCACGGTAAAGTTCAATAGGATCTCGATGCTTGGAACGACTTCCAAATCGCTAATGAACTTCTTGATCCAAGCTGCTTCCTTAGGCTGCATCGGATGCCGCTATGTACTCGGCTTCGGTTGTAGAATCGGCGACGGTACTTTGCTTGGAACTTTTCCAACTCACGGTGCCTCCATTAAGCATAAACAAAAATCGGTGCGATCTAAAATCATCTTTGTCGGTTTGGAAGCTAGCATCTGTGTAGCCTTTGACTACAAGATCTTCTTCCATTCCTCCAAAGACCAAGAATGCATCCTTAGTTCTTCGTAAGTACTTAAGGATATTCTTGGCTGCTATCCAATGTGGTTCATAGGGATCGGATTGGTACCTACTCGTCATGCTTAGAGCACACGAGACATCGGGTCTAGTACATAACATAGCATACATGATAGACCCAATTGCCGAAGCATATGGAATACCATTCATTCTCTTTCGCTCATCATTAGTCTTTGGACATTGATTCTTGCTAAGAGATATACCATGCAACATTGGCAAATTCCCTCTTTTAGAATTTTCCATTTGGAATCTTCTAAGGACTTTGTCAATGTAAGTACTTTGACTTAAACCAATCATCCTCTTGGATCTATCTCTATAGATCTTGATACCAAGGATATATGCGGCTTCGCCCATATCTTTCATTGAAAAGCACTTTCCCAACCAAGACTTGACGGTCTCTAGTGCGGGAACGTCATTTCCAATGAGTAAGATATCGTCGACATACAACACTAAAAATAGTGCTACGCTCCCACTAATTTTCTTGTATACACAAGGTTCATCTTCGTTCTTGATAAAGCCAAATTCCTTGATTGCTTCATCAAAACGTAGATTCCAACTCCTTGAAGCTTGCTTCAATCCATAAATGGTTTACGCAACTTACACACCTTGTTAGAATTTTACGGGTGACAAAACCTTCGGGTTGTATCATGTATACATCCTCAAGTAATTTCCCATTAAGGAAAATTTGTTTTGACATCCATTTGCCATATCTCATAGTCATAATATGCGGCTATGGCAAGTAAAATTCTAATAGACTTAAGCATAGCTACGGGCGAAAAGGTTTCATCATAGTCTATGCCATGAATGCCTATATCCCTTAGCTACTAGCCTAGCCTTATAGGTGTGCACTTTCCCATCCATGTCGGTCTTCTTCTTGAAGACCCATTTGCACCCTATGGTTTTTACACCTTCGGGTGGATCAATCAAGTTCCAAACTTGATTATCGGCCATGGATTGTAATTCGGACTTCATGGCTTCTTGCCATTTTCCGAATCAGGAGCGGACATCGCTTCTTGATAGCAAGTGGGTTCATCATTTTCGATTAACTCCACTTCATCACTTTCCGTAACGAGAAATCCATATCTCTCGGGTTCGGATCGTGATCTACCACTTCGAGAGAACTTGTGCATCTTGAACCGGTTCCACAACGGTTTGTGAACTTGGTTCGGTTTCTACCATTGGTTCAATGTTGTTTTGGGTTCTCGAACTTCTTCGAGATCTATTTTACTCCCACTTGGTTCCTTTGCGAAGAAACTCCTTTTCTAAGAAAGTACCATTTCGAGCAACAAACACTTTGTTCTCGTTTCGGTTGTAGAAATAGTATCCTTTGGTTTCCTTAGGATATCCCACAAAAACACATTTATCGGATTTAGGTGCTAGCTTGTCGGAAGTTAACTTTTTGACATATGCATCACAACCCCAAATCTTCATGAAAGACAAACTAGGTTTTCTTCCATGCCACATCTCATATGGGGTCTTTTGAACCGATTTGGTAGGAACTCTGTTTGTAGTGAAAGCGGCGGTTTCTAGTGCATGTCCCCAAAAGGATAAAGGAAGCTCAACTTGACTCATCATAGAGCGAACCATGTCCAACAAAGTTCTATTCCTCCTTTCAGACACACCATTCCATTGTGGTGTTCGGGTGGAGAGAGTTAGAAACGATTCCACAACTCTTAAGATATGTTGTCAAATTCTTGGCTCAAATATTCACCACCTCGATCGGATCGAAGTACCTTAATAGTTTTGCCAAGTTGATTTTGTACCTCATTTTGAAATATTCGAAATATCTCAAACGATTCACTCTTATGTTTCATTAGATAAACATATCCAAATCTACTATAATCATCGGTGAATGTTATGAAGTACCGAAATCCTCCCCTAGCATCGCTACTCATAGGCCCACATACATCGGTATGTATGAGTCCTAACAAGTCGCCCGCCCTTTCACCGGTTTTGGTAAATGGGTCCTTGGTCATCTTGCCAAGTAAACAAGATTCACATGTCTCATATGATTCATAATCATGTGAGTCCAAAAATCCATCTTTGTGGAGTTTAGAAATGCGTTTCTCGTTTATATGGCCAAGACGACAATGCCATAAGTAAGTGTGGTTTACATCATTGGGTTTAGATTTCTTGTTAATGTTATAGACATCATTATCGCGATTTTCAACATCAAGAATATAAAGGCCATTGAATGAAAGCAATGATACAATAATGCATATCACTCTTGTAAATAGAAAATTTCTTATCACATATAAGAAAATTAAAACCTTCATTATCCAAACATGAAATCGAAATAATATTCCTACTTAAAGGCTGGAACGTAATAACAATTGTTCAAAACAAGTATTAGTCCACTAGGTAAAGTAACTTCATAAGTTCCTACGGCTAATGCGGCAACTCTTGCTCCATTCCCCACACGTAGGTCCACTTCACCTTCCTTAAGCATCCTTCTGTTCTTTAGACCTGCACATTTAAACAAATGTGAGTTCCACATCCGGTATCCAATACCCAAGAACTAGAAGTAGATAGGAATATATCTATAACAAAGATACACGAAGTTGAAGCAACTCCTTTGCTCTTCTTCGGTGCTTCCTTGTATTTTGCGCAATTTCTCCTCCAATGTCCAATCTCATTGCAATGGAAGCGGATTGCGTCCTCTTGGGACTTAGGCTTAGCCTCTTTAGGCTTGGAGGCCTCTTTGGGCTTGGCAACCTTTGCCTTAGGATTAGCAACCTTTGCTTTTCCTTTACCCTTGAACCACTTTCCCCTTGTTAACCATTAGCACTTGATCGGTCTTCTTCTCGACAATCTTGGTTTCCTTGATAGTCAACATTTGAACTAACTCGGAAAGGTTTCTATTCATTCCACCCATGTTATAGTGCATTATGAAATGACTAAAACTTTTAGGTAATGAATTCGGTATTATGTCGGTAGCCAACTCTTGGCTAATTGGAAAACCGAGCCTTTCAAGATGCTCAATGTGGCCCTTTAGCTTGAGAGCATGGGGACCAACGGCTTGTCCTTCACTCATCTTGCATGAGGTCGAGGATGCAAGCTGTGTTGTACCTTTCTTGCCTAGCTTGAATTTGGAACATTTCCATCGGCCGATTGTTTAAGTCATTGTCCCCAAGTGCTCAAGATTCTTACGAAGACTCTTGCACATGGCGGAGAGCATAAGGCAACTAACATACGTAGAGTCACGCTTGTGCTTCGAGATATTGTTCCCTTATTGCCCTAGCAGCATTGGCGGCGAGGTTCGGGTGGAATAGGTTCGGTGAGAACGTACGGTTTCTCCTCTTGTTTGAGAACAATTCTCAAACTACGGATCCAATCCATATAGTTTGTACCATTCTCTTCCAACTTTTCCTTCTCAGGACGGATCGCAGTGAAAAGTGATTATTGTTTGATGCCATTTATTCTACAAAAAGATATACATAAAATATGAACACATATAAGTAAACATATTATATGAGAAGTATAGTGCATTTAAATAAATGCTCCCACTAAATTATACACCTTCAAATGCAAATAAGCATAATATACATTTAATGGGCTAAGATCCAACTTTAATTCAATTTCAAGTTTGCTATGGCAAACCGCTCAAAATTAAATTAATTAGGTAGAAAACATCAATCATATCACATATATGACTCTTAGATCTTTTATGAGATCAATTCAAGACATCATATGTCTAGGCATATTTTAATCTCATCTTATGCCTTGGGTCCAAAACCATTTTGATAACCCAATTAAGTTCATTCACTTTAAAACGTATAGGAACCACCATTTCCTCATCTTGCTCGCATTCGAATAGAATCAAAGCACCTTGCTATGGCAAGCCCACCCAAAACTATCCGAATGGTCTCAAGTGTTTTTAATCATGAATTGGCATAAAGAACTTAAAAGTTAAATGAAGGTTCTTTAAAGGTAAATTATAAGCATATCGGAAAGATAGTCAAAATCATGCACCGGGTAAGTTCCCGGGGAAGATAGGTGAGCCGCAAGGACTTCTTAAGTACCAACTCTTCCTTAGACAGAACTCTCCTAGACATGCATAATTAGAAATCAACTACGATTAGGCAACATAATCATTACCTTTTATAAACAATCGAGTTTCCTTTTAAATTTCGCGTATTTATGACTTGTTTCCATAAACAATCATAAGATCCAAAATTTACAATGTCTAAATCTAAACATATTAGGAAACTAAATATCATGTTTCAACTAAACATCTAATTTAATAATTCTTAACAATTAAGAACAAATAATTCATGCATCGCAACAATTAATAAAACACATTTAAATTAATTAAGCATGCATAAACAATGAATCAATCTAGCATGGACTTATAAACTCAATTTTATAACATCCGAGTTTTTCATACACATTGCAATAATTATTAAAATCATATTTTAATCAATTAATCATGTATATCAATGAATCAATCTATCGCGGACTTATAAACTCACTTTTATAACATCCAGTTTTCATATTAACATATCGGATTGTAAACACAATCATAGAATAGCGAAAATTTGAACAAACGGATTACGCCGGTTTTGGCTTGTTATGTCGCGTGACATCATCGGCCCGGAAGGCTTGATATGTCGCGCGACCTAACAGCCGGATAACTGAATTCCTCATGGCTCATCATGTCGCGCGACTAAAGCGGCCAAGTAACAGGATTTCAGTTCGAACCAATACAGATTACGGCCAATTAAATCACATAAAACAGCCTTTTCTGATTTAATTCGGCATAAATTGAAAACGATTTTCACATTGTTTCACATAAACAATTAAAATTCTATCACATATAAAACATGCAATAAGCATATAAACAATTTATATCTTAAACCTAGCATGTTAATTCAAACTTAATCATAAGAACGAGGCTCACGATACCCTTTGTTGGGTTTTACGGGTCCATGCGCGGCGGAATTAAGCATTAAAAACATAACACCCAAGAAGCCCTAGGATCCGTTCTATACAATTAATTTGAATATCAATGAAATAGAATTAAACCAACCTTGAAACGCTTTCCGGTCTTGAGCTATCGAACGATTTGATTATGTGATATTGAATCACAAACTTCGTTCTTCAACTTGCTTGAACTCTAGGTCTTGATCGATGAACGAGCGAAGACCCTCTTTTGGTATCCACACCTTCGAATGAATCCAAGAACAATTTCTTGTTGATTGCTAGATCTAAACCTTGAAGAATATTGAGAGAATTTGATTGTGAATTTTGCTTTAAAATTTCGGCTAGGGTTTTTAGGTTCGACGGAACCACTGTATTTATACTACAAATAGTGTAAATACCTCTTCTAATCAAATTAGGAGAGGCAGGCTGTCAATACCACGTATTGGCTTATTATGTCGCGCGGTATATCAAGCCGTTGGCTTGATATGTCGCGTGACATAAGTAACCAGTTCGTGCCTCTCAATCATTCTTCCTCCGGTTTAACCAATTCATTCTAGTTGTGTGTGACCCAATAGGATTACATCATGTTGGCAATGAGATCGATCATATCGAACCTCATAAGACATAAGCGGACTCTAGCAAGCCATTATGTCTACCCAAATGATGTAACGTAAGAGTTCACGTTTCCAACGGTGTACTTCCATTTATCCCTTTTGTCTCACGATGTTATATTGAACACAAGTCATGGTCCTTGTCGACTTGTTATTGTTCAATGCTTTCTCGATTCTTGAGTATAATGATAATTCCAATCATATTGGGGTACGGCCATACACTTTCATCATTATCACTCATCGAGGGGCCCAAGCATAACATCTCTCTTCCGAGGGACAAACTCCTTCTTGACTTATCATCCTTCCCATCATGAATCCGATCATGCCAATGATAGCCTTTATAGATATCGTGTTAAGATATCGTTTGACTAAAATCAAACATGGCTTTCATCATATGTAAGGTTATGATAGTCTCAGGTCTAGGAAATAAATGAAGTAACCGTATGAGATTTAAGTATAACATTTGACCATTACATAAATCTCATGCGGGTCATGTCCAGTCACTTGTTCTCTAACAAGTACCCATAATTTCAATGTGCATCTCTTATGCAAATAATCATCACATGATTATCCATTGACAATTATACTAATTTATTCTCTTAATAATTAGGGACAGAGATTATTATAAACAAATATACAAAACATATAATAATCAAATAATAAACATCTCATATAATAATAAATAATGTCAACACATAAGTCTATCAATCATAGGCCTAGGGCATAACACCAACAGATATCTCATATCCCGACCCCTCGCGGTCCAATCCTCAATCGAGACCTTCGCGGTCCGATCCCAAATAGTCGATCCAGACCTTCGCGGTCCGATCTCCGATCTCCAATCGAGACCTTCGCGGTCCGATCCCAAATAGTCGATCCAGACCTTCGCGGTCCGATCTCCGATCTCCAATCGAGACCCTCGTGGTCCAATCTCAAGTAGTCAATCCCGACCTTAGCGGTCCGATCTCCGATCTCCAATCAAGACCTTCGCGGTCCAATCTCAAGTAGTCGATCCCGACCTTCGTGGTCCGATCTTCGATCTTCAATCAAGACCTTCGCGGTCCGATCTCAAAAAAAAAAAAGTCGATCCCGACCTTCGCGGTCCGATCTCCGATCTCCAATCGAGACCTTCGCGGTACGATCTCAAAAAGTCGATCCCGACCTTCGCGGTCCGATCTCAAATAGTCGATCCCGACCTTCGCGGTCTGATCTCCGATCTCCAATCGAGACCTTCGTGGTCCGATCTCAAATCGAGACCTTCGCGGTCCGATCTCAAATTGTCGATCCCGACCTTCGCGGTCCGATCTCCGATATCCAATCGAGACCTTCGCGGTCCGATCTCAAATAGTCGATCCCGACCTTCGCGGTCCGATCTCTAATCTCCAATCGAGACCCTCACGGTCCGATCTCAAGTAGTCGATCCCGACCTTCGCGGTCCGATCTCCGATCTCCTATCGAGACCTCCGCAGTCCGATCTCAAATATTCAATCCCGACCTTTCACGATCAAATCTTTATTCTCGACCTTTCACGGTCCAATTTTCGAGCCTTAAAGCCTTGAGCCACATACCCCTTCCGAAAACTAAGCCATACCTTTCGTTTCCTATAGCAAACAGAGAGTGGTTCAGAATTCAGGGTCAGCGCCTCGCCAGAATTACAGTAACGACAACATCAGACTGTTCCTCAGTTTCCTCAGTTCCCTCAGCCAGACTTTCCGACATGTCAGACTCACTGAGAAATCGTGACGGGAACGGAACCCCGCCATCGATAACAGATATGACACTGGAAGAAGCCATCCGGGCCTTTGAGGTTCACAAAAGGCAGAAAGAAGATTAGCAGAATTTCATGGTATAGCTTCTGAGTGAGCGAGGTATAGCAGCTATCCCCCAGCCAGATGCTACTTTCATCCTAATCGAGGACGACGATCCTTCACGATCAACTCCCCAAACCTTCGACCAGGTTCCTCCACCGTCAGCTACGGGAATCCTTCAAATCAAGGAAACAGCCGACCAAGGCTTCATACTGCCACCTCTCAAAGCACCCCTGTCATATATGGCCAAGCCAATAATACCCCTTTCACTCAATACAACCAGCGCAGCGCTGGACCATCTCAAACAGATCCCAATATCCCTCGAAATCCTCCCAGGTTCACTTCCTTCTCTCAATATGCTCAGTCATCAAGTTTCGTCCCCGTGACTTTTCCGACCCATTTCTTCGGACAACTTGTATCTGCTCCAGCCGCTCCATGGCCTCAAATCCCTCCACTTCCACCAGTATCATGGGCACAAACTGATCACTGCCTCGGTCTGCGGTATGGAACTCAGAAGTTAACAGAAGATGGAAAGCTCAAGCGTCCTGGCAGTCCAGCAACAAAAGAGCAGCTAGAGTAGGGGCACCTATCCTCGAGATTTGTCAATTGTCTTTTGGTCAACCTTCGTAGGTTCTAGTACTTTCCTCGTTCAATCAAGTCCGCCTCGGACATTGTAGATAATCTTAAATTTTCTATAAATAAGTGTCTTTTTCTCTTCTTGCTAGACTTGAGACATTATTTGAACACCTACATTACAACTAATGAAATGGTTATATCCTAAATGATCACTTGCATTGCTCAACACATAATCTCTGGAAATAACTAATGTTCTGATTAATCGGTATGAGAAAGTCAACTGGTGCCCTCCCCATACACTTTCTTTACCCCACAAAGGCCTCCATCAAGCCACATACTTCCCAAAACACATCCCCACCATCACCTTGACCAAGTCAACGACGGCGGCAATATCAAGGAACAAAAAAAGGTCACTCAACATCGGAAGATTGACCCCATGTCGACAACAACCTCGGAGCTCGCCTTCGCCCTCATGCACATCGAGAAAGTTCAAGCAGGAGTCTGCCATCGTCCTCAAGAACTTAAAAAAAGAAAGAAAAAAAAAGAGATAGAAAAGTTCAAACAAGAACTTCAAAAAAGAAAGAAAAGTTCAAACAAGAACTTCAAAAAAAAAAAAAAAGAAAAAAAAAGAAAGAGAAAAGTTCAAAGCAAGAACTTCAAAAAAAAAAAGGTGAGGCGAAGGACCCAGCACCTCCAATCAAAAGCTTGACAGATGGGCAAACAAAGTTAAAGCTTGAAGAATGGAGGTTGTCGATAACAATGGAGCGGTCAAAGCAAAGGCAAAAACACATCATAAGCCCTTACGCTACATTTGAATTCTTTCTCCCCCGGTGAAAGACGCTGACCAAGAAGCAATGGAATCACGGAAGAAGCCATCAACAACGACTTGTCAAGGAATCACCTCGAGGCCCGTACCTCATCATCCAAACATCCCATCCGAGCCTTTTCACCAAAAGGACCACAAATGTTCATACCCTTTTCCCAGAGCCAAGCACCGTTCCGCCAGAACTACGACGACCTGAGCTCCTTACACTGAGGAGAACCTAGGCAAACAGAAACGGTCCAGAGCATAAACACATACAAATCCCATAAACCCGGTCTCATCAATGACCTTCCCCATACACAGACCTTTCTTTCACACACAGCCAACTTTGATCCGAGACATCAGTTGACTTTCTTCTCACGATTAATCAAGACATTTGTTCATATCAGGATTAATGGTTGAACAACCTGAACATTAACAAAGGGTTTAAAGCAATCTTGTGATCATTATGGATAAAACATGTTTTCAGATGTCTCGACAAGTCTTCTTTTTCTACGATAATAGGAAAATTAGAGCTAAACAAGTGTCTTTCGTCGCCAAAGAGCTTCCATACACTTCTCCAAACCTCTCTACGCTCATACTCTCCCAAAAGAGTCAAACCCAAAGCGAGTTTTGGTGCCTGCATTAAACTAGGCATCCACATAAAATCGCGATTCGTTCTCACTTCTCAAAAATACGTCCTTGCGCGTATACATTACAAGCCATTCCTTTTATACACTTTGGTTGACCAATCGAAAAAAAATCAAGGACGGTTGCCTCGTCAGGCCACATGGGGTTCAACTCAGATTGGGCCGCATCAGATTCACTCTAGAATCCCCACGGATGACCAAATGATTCCTTCAAACCGGGGCTTCACCAAGTCATTTATTCAGATCGGGGCTTTGCCACGCAAAGAGAGCTTTTTCATCCCACGGGTCTACTTTGAAGTTTCGATTACGGGGCTTGTCGGAAGAATCTTAGGCATTATGGTTTTAACTTAACTGGGCTTCTCAGATACGGCCTCGACGGATCGGAATACGAATCCTCATGACACCTACGGGGCAATAATAGCATTCAAGGGAAGTTTTCTCCGAGTAAGTCTTCCCTTTCTTCAAACAAAGACAGCCTTCCGTAACCTCTGCTGGGTGGGAAAGCAAAATATCTCATTGACACCACAGCTTCAGGGCACCCAGACACAAGAAAGTCTCCAATCTCAAAGAACCTTATCGCCAACAAGAAGCATAATCCCCGGAAGGATAAGCCAAAGTTCAACTCATCAAACCTCAAAGCAATCTGGAGGCACCACCAAAACCTCCACCTCTCAAATGTTGGAGGACCCGATCTCACTCGGCTCAAGCGGACTCAGGCGAACATTTCCCTTTGGTCCTGCTCACATCCTCATATCCTCACAAGCTCAAGCCGGTGGAAAGTCTGCCGGCCTGCCATGGTCCCCGTGGACGCAACCCCGCAGATGAAGTCATTCAAATGATCGGCAACATCCACTACGGCAACATTATCACCTTCACTGATTTGGACCTTCCAAAATTTGAAGGCCGATCACAATGAGCCGCTCCACATCACGGTTCACTGGGACGAGCGTCGCCTTCCCGCGTGTCGGTAGACAGAGGTTCCGGAATGAATGTCTTGCTCGCCAAGATGATGGACACGCTTGACATCAAGCCCACGTATTTGAAGCCTTCGGTCCACACTGCCAAGGCCTATGACTCCACTTCAGTACAGTTCTCGGGTTGCTACTCTTAATATCTGGTTCGACAAGCGGATGATCCCCACCGAATTCCAAGTGTTGGACATTTCAATCACTTTCACAGCCATCCTGGGACGTCCCTGGCTGCATCAGATAAATGGCGTGGCATCCACCCTTCACCAATGCCTCAAGTTCATGCAAGGCAACGAGCTAACCACAGTCTACGGCGACAGCGTAACCACCGAGGGGACCAGCACCAACGACATTCCAGTGTTAGAAATCAAGCATAATGACGACATGGCATTAACTGGATTCACTCTGGAGACCTCCAAAATCCAAATATGCAGCGTGGACCTTCCACTATTCTGGGACAAAATCCCTCCCGCCATGAGGATGATGAAACTCATGAACTTCATCCCAGGACTGGGGCTCGACAAAAGGTTACAAGGCTAACACCAAGTCATCAAAGTCAAGGACCACACTACAGTCCAGAGGCTCGGTTATATGCCAACACCAGCCGACATCAGGAAAAACAAGAGGCTCGCCAGCACCAAGGCAGCAGCCCACAAAGGGGGAACCTCCTAAGGCATACCCAACCTCCGACCTTACAGTTTCGACCTCACCCATCAAAGGAACTGACAACAGAATTGAGGGAACTGACAGAGGAGCTGATGAAGATGAGAAAGATTACCCATCTCTTAGAGAGATTACCCATCTTTTTGTGAGATTACCCATCTTTTCGTGAGATTACCCATCTCTTAGAGAGATTACCCATCTTTTCGTGAGATTACCCATCTTTTCGTGAGATCACCCATCTTTTCGTGAGATTACCCATCTCTTAGAGAGATTACTCATCTTTTCATAAGATCCTCTCCCGTTATCTCCTCGTGAGATCCTTTCTCGTTATTCTCCCTCGTGAGATCTTTTCGTCATCTCCCTGCGAGATCCTTCCCCGAGATCTTGCATCTCGTTATCTCCTCGTGAGATCCTTTCTCGTTATTCTCCCTCGTGAGATCTTTCCATCATCTCCCTGCGAGATCCTTCCCCGAGATCTTGCATCTCGTTATCTCCTCGTGAGATCCTTTCTCGTTATTCTCCATCGTGAGATCTTTCCGTCATCTCCCTGCGAGATCCTTCCCCGAGATTTTGCATCTCGTCATCTCCTCGTGAGATTCTTTTCTATTATTCTCCCTCGTGAGATCTTTCCATCATCTCCCGGCGAGATCCTTCCCCGAGATCTTGCATCTCGTTATCTCCTTGTGAGATCCTTTCTCGTTATTCTCCCTCGTGAGATCTTTCCGTCATCTCCCTGCGAGATCCTTCCCCGAGATTTTGCATCTCGTCATCTCATCGTGAGATTCTTTTCTATTATTCTCCCTCGTGAGTTCCGTCATCTCTAACGCCCCTCTCTCGAGGTGAAATACCCGTTAGACATTTCTAACGCCCATCTCACGAGGTCTAATTTCTCTGTTAGACATTTCTAACGCCCCCCTCTCAAGGTCCAAATTCCCGTTATACATTTCTAACGCCCCTCTCTCGAGGTCCAAATTTCCAGTTAGACATTTCTAATGCCTCTCTCTCGAGGTAAAGTTCGTGTTGGTCCTCACCAACGTTGCGTCTCTAGACGTTAAATCTCCCGTTGGTCCTCACCAACGTTGTGCCTCCAGAAAATCTCCCGTTGGTCCTCACCAACGTTGCGTCTCCAGACTTTAAATCTCCCTTTGGTCCTCACCAACGTTTCGTCTCCAGACGTTAAATCTCCCGTTGGTCCTCACCAACGTTGCGTCTCCAGACGTTAAATCTCCCATTGGTCCTCACCAACGTTGCGTCTCCAGACGTTAAATCTCCCGTTGGTCCTCACCAACGTTTCGTCTCCAGACGTTAAATTTCCCGTTAGTTTTCACTAACGCTTGTCTCCAGACGTTAAATCTCCCGTTGGTCCTCACCAACGTTGCGTCTCCAGACGTTAAAAGTTCCCGTTAGTTTTCACTAACGCTCGTCTCCAGACGTTAAAGTTCCCGTTAGTTCTCACTAACGCTTCGTCTCCACACGTTAAATTCTCAGTTAGTCCTCACTAACGCTCGTCTCCAGACGTTAAAGTTCCTGTTAGTTCTCACTAACACTTCATCTCCAGACATTAAATTCTCAGTTAGTCCTCACTAACGCTCGTCTCCAGACGTTAAATTCTCAGTTAGTCCTCACTAACGCTCGTCTCCAGACATTAAATTCTCAATCCCCAGTCGACGTTTGACATTCAAACGCTCACTTCCTTCTCTGGTTGATGTTTGACATTCAAACGCTCATTTACATCCCAAGTTGACGTTTGACATTCAAACGCTCATTTACCTTCAAACCGACAAGCTTTGACATTCAAACGTTCACTCCTCGTCTTCGGACATCAAATCACAATTCCGTCTCTGACGTCAAAAATTCCCATGGGTTTTCACCAACGTTCACTTCCTCGGCGACGCAATGGCCCGAACCCAAGGCACGAACGCCTTGCAACAATTCTCCTTCGGCGGCAATGACAAGCCCGAACCCCAAGGCACGTACGCCTTGCAACAATTCTCCTTCGGCAGCGCAATGGCCCGAACCCCCGAGGCACGAATGCCTTGCAACAATTCTCCTTCGGCGGCCGCAGTGGCTCGAACCCCAAGGCACGAACGCCTTGCAACTATTCTCCCTCGGCAGCCGCAATAAGCCCGAACCCCAAGGCACGAATGCCTTGCAACAATTCTCCTTCGGCAGCCGCAATAAGCCCGAACCCCAAGGCACGAACGCCTTGCAACAATTCTCCCTCGACAGCCGCAATAAGCCCGAACCCCAAGGCACGAACGCCTTGCAACAATTCTCCTTCGGCAACCGCAATAAGCCCGAACCCCAAGTGTAAGTAACCCAATCTGGATCACACCCTTTCAAACACACGGGAAGCACCGCAGACTCATCAACGCAGTATCGACGACCCCTCTCACTCAAAACCCTCTCTAAACCCCCAGCCAAACCAAGGGAGGAGCCTTTCTGGGATAAAAAGGGACAAAAGGACCTTTTGGGAATTTTCAGGAAATTGGAAAAGCAATAATGGTCCGTACGGACCTCTTTGCTTTAATAATTACTGAATCTTCTTAAAGTCCACAATATTCCCTCAAATCCTGGGAAAATGATTACCCCTAAAGCTTAGTTGGTCCAAAGTACGGACCTCTTTGCATGTAAGATGGTCCGTACGGACCTTATTGCTCAGGGGACACCACAATTACAGAATATTCACCATCATCACATATTCCCTCAAATCGAGGAAAACCAAAAAACTGGATTACCAGGGAGGTCCGTACGGACCTTCTTGCACCTAATCTGGCACTATAAATAGAGGGCTCCCCCTCCTCATTTTCACACACCTCCCACTTCTCTCTTCCTCCCTAGGCCTTCGGCTTCCCCTCTAAGTCCTTCCGAGGCATTCCGGCCCCTTTCGGATCCTTCCGAGGCCTTCCGAGCCCCTCGTGGTGCTCAGAAGCCTCCCCGAGCGCTCCCGAGATGCTCCGCGCTGCCCGAGGCACTCTCGAGGTACTCTGAGGCCCCTCGTGGTACTCGAGGCCTTGCACAGTCTTTCCACGGTGTCCAGGCTCTTTCGAGTCAAACCGGCGATCCCAAACCACGCCGAAACTACGCCCGAGTGACTCCTGCCACCACAACGCACGCCAAACCTGCGCCCGAGTGATCCGACGATCCCCACGCACGTAGAACCTGCGCCCGAACGCAGCCTGCAACATCAACTCACGCCGAAACTCTATCCGCAGACAACCGGCATCTTCCGAAGCAATCCAGATCCATACCGGAACGCTATTCCGACCTCAAACACTATTCCCCAGCGGAAGCCAGACACGAACCAACATTGGTAAGGCCTCCTTCCATTACTATTTCAATACATTTCCATACATAGCATACAATGTAGACATCCGTCTGACATGCATTTTTAAAAGCACACACACACACACACACACACAACATTTAAAGGATATTAGGGGTATCCGAAAGACTCGTTTTACGAGGCGACTCGGGTGAGCTGTAATATTCTAATATTCTCTTCCCGAGGAGTCATCTGACCTCCGAACTCAAAATCTCATCACACAAAAAACAGTTTAAAATTATCTTTAAACTGATGCCCTTTTTCAATGTTTTGGGCTTAATAAAAACGGCGTGGCGACTCTACGAAATGCGAAAACAAAACGGCGAGACGAACTGCTCCAACGCGAAAGATGCCAGATGCCGGGGCTGCGAAGCCTTTCTCGGATCCGGGCTATTTCAGTTGGCGACTCCGCTGGGGACTTTTTGTTTTATAATCTTTTTAAACAAAACAAAAGATTTTTAAAACGATGATGAGGGTTAAACTTTCATTTTACCCCTTTCTTTAACTGTTGTGTGTGTGTGCACGTGCTTCGTTTTTATTTTACAAAAAAAAATAAAAATACAAAAAATGCATCAATATACATATGTGCATACATTTAAAATTCTTCAAAAACTTCTGTTTTACTCAGAAAAAGAATTTTAGAGACCGCACCTACGCGCCTTCTTGCCTCGGTTACACCGCACACTACTCGCACTTCTTGCCTCGGTTACACCGCACGCTACGCGGCTGCTTTGCCTCGGATACATTTTGCACACTACAACCCTCGGCCGGAGTGGTCTCGGTTGCGGTCCGTTTGGTCTTCCTAGGCCTCTTGGACGCGCACGGGATCATTCAAACATCCCATCCTAGCCAGCGTCAACCACGCACGTTTGAGTCTTGAGTCACACTCTGTCCGGACTCGGTTGGTTTTACCCGGTCAGGTGTCATACGGCTGGATACATATACCATGCCGGCCATTTTACGAGTCAAGGCTCGGAACTCAAGATCCCTTGCGCAAGCAAAGCGATGAAAGGTCATGCTAAAATCTTGACTGATCTTGATTTAGAAGCTACACCCGACGATGTTCCGTCCGGATATACATCCATGCTCACATGACACCATGTCATCACGCCTTTGATACGTCGGCCATGACAATATGACCGGCCAACGCCTAACGTCACGAGATCCCTTGCGCAAGCAAGGCAAAGAAGGTCATGCCGAACTCTTGACACGATCTTGACTCGGTGGCCGGCTCGGTTCACTATTCACATGGCTAACGCATCAAAACGAACATGACGAGGCTCGGTCCTTAGGTTCGATTTTCTTTTAGGCCGGTGGAAACCGCTTGCACTATAGGACCCTCGCACAGGGCTGTCCACCCTGGGATGTCGAAATACGGGTGCAAAACGAGGGGCTTATAGCCGCACGAGATGGTCTCCCGACCCGGGATCTAGCATAGTTGTGAAAAAGAAGAGCAATCTTTTCCAACCTACCTAGGATTACGAGAAAACATGTTTTAAGTAAATTAAAACAACAAAAAAAAAAATCATAAAAGAAACGGAAACCGCATGCCACGTGAGCTTTCCCCTTTTATCCCGTTAGGCCATTCACGTGTCTAAACCTTGCCCGTCACCCCTCCCGGCGAACCGAGAGTGGTTGAGAATACACGGGAGCCGCCTTTTCGGTATCGAGGTCACAAGGTCCGATAGCCCTTCCGGTTCAACGGTCCGCACCGTCCGATACTCCCCATGACGGGATCAACGAGATAACGGTGAGGGAAACGGAACCCCGCCACTAAGGAACCTCCGGACAATGGAGGAGGTGCTGCGAGCCTTCGAAACCATCAAGAAGCGCCAAGAGGAACAGCAAGCTGGATCGTAGACACCTTGCGTCTTCGAGGAACGATCGCGGTTCCCAACTGACGGAACCTTTGTTCTCATAGAGGACGAAGACATACCGGCTCCCGGTTTCTCAAAGCTATCGGCGGGTCCCGCCTCCGCCAAGCTACGAGATCCCGGCAACGCAAAGCGGCTCTCGCTCAAAGCTCCCCTCGGGCGTCGGTCAAGCGGCTCCGACATGCCCGCCTCGGCTCGGTCGGTTTCCGGCTCTGCACATCAAGCTCGGTACCAACGGCACACATACGTGCTGCTCCGTCGAGATCCCAATGCGTCTCGGTATCCCCAGGATTCAATCCTTTGCCTCTATACGAGCCTCGCAATCACAATCAAAAGTCCCCATGCTTACCGGGGATAGGCATCCGGCGGATATCCCGACATCTCAAGTTTGCCACTGCTAGTACGCGATTGGGGCTAACGAATCATTTCCCAGTTCCCAAACACAACCCTTAGCGGACACTGGCAATCACGCCCTCAACTTGACACCCCGGGGTATGGGTTGGTATACACTCAACTACCTCCCAAGACTCCCGAATGGCGATCCCATCGGCCAATCCACCCCCATCTTCGGTTTCCGTCCACAGCGGTAACCCACCTCGAACAGTGATCCTCGCATGGCTTGGGCGATCGAACAAATGAAAGACATGCAAGGCAAGCTAGCTAGTTCTCGGAAGGACTCCCTCACGCCTGCGATCCGAACAAAGTGGTCCCTCTCCCTCCAAAGTTCGGGATGCCGGAAATGGAAAAGTTTGACGGGACGAGAATGCCCAAAAACCCACATCGACACCTACGTCACGGGTATGAGAGCCAAAGGGGCAACCCCTCAACCGAGATGGCGAGATCACTTTCGGCATTCCCTCAAATCCACGGCACTAAGGTGGTTCCTCAATGTGAAGGCGAGAAAACCGCTCCACGTGGGATCGGATCGGTGAAATCTTCACGGAGAAGTACCGCGCCAACCTTGAATGGGAAACAAACCGCCATGACACTGCAAGCCACCGAACAAAGGATGACGAACCGGTGGGCGAGTTCTACAAAAGATGGGCTGGAAGCTAAGCGAGATAATGGATCCACTTTCCAAAGAAGAGCGAGATGGACATCTTCCATTCCTGCCTCAAGCCATCTTTGAGGACCTTGATCGGCCACCATTTCTATCCAGGATCTCAGTGCCATGGTCAACGCCGGGACAAAGTTTGAAAAGACTACGAGTCTTCAAAGGCAACGGCAACCCCTGCCTCATCTTACCGCTATCGAACAAACACAGCAACTTCAACTCCTGCCCGACCAAAGGAAAGGAAGCGGCCAGAACAGTGCACTACATTCGGAACGGAGCTCAAGTAAACCGCGATCAAAGCGGCCCCAAAGAATAACAATCCCCCTCGCTTCCCACGGTTCCGGCATTTAGATAACAGGAAATGCCCTTGGGTCAAGTATTTGAAGCTTTGGTGAAAGCGAAATCTTCTCAAACCACTCGAGAATTTCCAACCGAAGACTCTCAAACCCAACATGGATATGAGCAAAGCCTTGCGCCTTCCACAACTACCCCGGCCACACCACCGACAATTGCTTCGTGCTCGCGGGTGGTCCAGGGGCTCATTGAGGAGGAAAATTGGAACGCCCTCGTGGTCCCAATACCATCGGAAATCCATTCCCCGAACGACGGGGGTAAACTCAATAGCCTTTGACGAAACTCCAAGCGAGAGCGGACCCCTGCAATTTCGAAACCGTCGGCATCTTTGTCCCGCTACGGCCCAGGAGCGTGAAACCGAGTCAAGAGATCTCGTGACCGGGAATTCCGACAAGAACGCCCAAGGGCAAGCTGTCTCCCTACGATCTTTGCCCCGGCCAAGGCATACAAATGGATGGATCGAACGTTCCCCGAGAAGAGGCGAGTCCAACGGTAGCACGGGAAGCGGTTTAGCCTTCATGAGACGATGACTTGCCAATATGTGAGAATCGGCACAACGAAGCCCTCCTCATCCTCATAAAAATAGAGATGTTCTTCCTCCCGAACGTCTTGATTGATAACGGCTCCATGATCCAACATCATCGCTTTGAGCACCTTTGAAACGACTCCGCATCGACCGTTCTACGATAAGGCCTTCACCTCGGGTAATCCGAGCCTACGATTCCAACTGCACGACCAATCGTAGGAGTCATCAATCTAAGGATCCAATTCGACGTACAAGCTAGAGTCGGTAGAGTTCCAAGTCGTGGAAATCAAACCAACCTTCTCTGCTTTGTTGGGACGACCTTGGATACATCGGATGAAAGCGGTATCATCTACTCTTCACCAATGCGTGAAATTCATCAATGCCAATGGAGCGATCGAAGTGATCCGCGGAAGCGGTGCAATGGCAAGTGCTTGGCCGGCAAGCTATGACCCGAGAAGAAGGTCCCGACATGACCGAATACTCTTCTCCGAGATGATTCTCCTACCTGTCCCGCTACGAAGTGGATCCTTACATCCACGCTCTAAGCATGACGAGTGGAAATTGAAGAACTTCATGGGTCGGGATGACAACTCGATATATGCGGCTGTGAAGAATGCTTGAGAGAGGATCAAGAGATGGATGCCACTAATGGAGATTGATCGAGGAGTAGACCCTTACTTCGCCGAAAACCCTCTTGCAAGCGGCTCATCACCGATCCCCGGTACAAGACAACCCTCTAGCCGACACTCTCGGATCTTATGGGGACAGCCATCACGGCTTAGTTCAATTCAACATTCCGGTGTCAGGCACGGATGAACAGTGGCGCAACCTCCTCCAAGGCTTAATCGGGGAAGGAGATATAGCATGCCCGCTCGAATCGGACATTGTAAATGTCGTCCAAGCAAAGATCCCGAGATAAAGAGGCGGATTCTATGAAAGTGATCAACATCGGCAAGAATCAACTCCGAATCGGCGAATGCTTCGCCCTCCTAGAAGTAGCCCTCGGCGACTTCTATCATCAAAAACCCCCAGGGTGGTGGCAACACTAATGGAGGGACATCATCGGGGAGCAGCCAAAAACCTCCGCGATACGGTTTGAAATCGAACCGCATGCAAGCTACTTTCCGGGACTCATGCCAAGGGAAGATTGGCCACTGAACCAGCACCACTCCCTCTAGAGCTACAGCCATCCGAGAGTAATGAAGCTGGTCCAATCCTCGTCGCCTATAGTCTAGCTTCGAGTCTTGTTGTACGTGTATTCACATCTTTTGAGTCTTTTGACGGCTTTACGCCGACGATTGTGAATCTTTGATCAACAATGTACGGTCTTCACGCTTTCAATAAAGGTCCGACCTTCCTAAAAAATCATTTCATTGCATCTTTAACAAATGATGATATTAACTAATCAAAACAAGTTAATAACAATTCATCTATACAAAAAGGCAAACACATTAATTAAATAAATGCATCAAGCAAACATTTAAGCATGTTGTCAAACGAGAGAAAAACCGGGCCCAAGGCTGAGAAGGTTTTAATCACAACGATTTGCAAGATTCTTTGAAGAGCGAAAAGACGCAAGTCGACGCCATTTCCGGCACAAACCGGATCTTCCAATACCTCAAGCGGAAACCACCTTCATGAACAAGGAAGACCCACACACGAAGGGGTCAAAACCAAGAGCATCATGGCCCTAAAACGCCTTGCCTCTCACTTCGTCATCCTCGGGGACATGCTATACAAGAAACGCTACCATGGGCCACTCCTACTGTTGCATCGGCCAAGAAGAAGCAAACAAGTTCATGAGCGAAGTCCACAATGGGGCTTGCGGTCCCAGCATGAACGCCCGAGCCACGATGCAAATCATTCTCGGGATGGGCTACTCTTGGATCTCCATGGGGCGGATTGCATCCACTTTGTCGAAGAGCTGCGACAAGTGCCAACGGTTCTCCAACCTCAATCATCTGCCGCCCCACGATCTCTCTTGCATGACTACACCTTGGCCCTTTGCCACTTGGGAATTGACGTCATCGGGAAAATCGCTCACGCCGGCGGCAACGGTCACGAGTTCATCTTAGTAGCCATCGACTACTTCACCAAATGGGTCGAAGCCAAGTCCTACAAGGTACTCACCTCCAAGAAGGTCGCGCATTTCCTCAAGGAAAACATCATCTGCCGATACGGCATCCCAAATGAGGTCATATCGAGACAATGGCTCACACTTCGAAGGGAATTCGACGGGCTAGCTGGCTGAATTCAAGATCACACGCCACAAATCTTCTCCCTACCGGCCACAAACAAACGGCGCCGTGGAAGCGGCAAACAAAACCCTCGAACGGATCATCAGAAAAATGACCACCAGGGGACGAGATTGGCAGAAGCTGCACCTTGCACTTTGGGGCTACCGCACATCGGTCAGAACAGCCACGGGAGAAACCCCATTTGCCACGACATACGGGATGGAAGCAGTCCTTCCCATCGAGCTGGAAATTCCCTCACTCCAGAGTCTTCTTTGGAAAATGACATCAACGAAGTTGAATGGCTCAGAAGCCGACACGACGAATTGGCTCTGCTAGACGAGCGACGACTAAAGGCCATGGAACACGTCCGAGCCTATCAAAGCGGGATGGCTAGAGCTTTCGACAAGAAAGTCAAATCCCGAGACATCGGGGAAGGTGACCTTGTACTCAAAGAAAAGCCTCCCGCTCGAACCAACCAGCTTTGGGAAAATGGGAACCCACATGGATCGGCCACTTTCGTGGTTGAAAGATCTTCTCGGAGGCGCCATGAAGGCGACGGACCTAGACGGCAATCCCTTCATGAATCCGGTCAACGGAAGCAAACTTCGCGAGATACTTCGCCTAAAGAAGAAGAACAAGCTGTGCATCTCTTGGCACTCCATGTAGTGTCGAACTACGCGACTGAGCCCTCTGCAGTCAGGGGGAACGTAGGCAACCTTAATTGGTCCGGTCTAAAAATACACAAAAGTCAAAAGTTTGAATGTCAATCAAGACCTCCATCAAGCTACGCACTTTTCAAGAACACGCCCCGGCAGTCACCTTGACCAAGTCAAACGACGGCGGCAACATCAAAGGACATCAGGGTCACTCGGCATCAAACGGCGGACTCGTATGCGCTTCCAAGCCGGGGGCTTGTCTTCGCCCTCACGCGCTTCAAAAAAAAAAAAAAAAAAAAGAGAGCTCGAGCAAGGGCTCACAAAAAAAACAATAAAAAAAAATAAAAAAAAAAAAAAGAAGCTCAAGCAGAAGGCTACAAAAAGAGGTCGAGAGCCCGACGCCAACAAGAGGCAAGGAAGGCTGCGGAAAAGACCGTCAAAACGACTTTGTCGAGGGACCATTCAACCTCTCGGCCAAGCACAAAGCCTAAGCAAAGGGATTGCCGTCATGGCCCCGAGCGCTTCGATCCGCAAATGCAACGAAAAGTCAGATGGACGGCAGAGCAAAGTGCACAAAGAAAGCAAAGGCAAACAAGAGATCTTGCGTCTCGACAAAGCTTTAAAAGTAAATCACAAATCACTAACGGTTTACAACATTTCTTGATGAGTTCAAGCACGGTCTACTCTCAAGTTCACAACATGCTAAAAGACGACTTAATACATTTAACTAATAATGTGTTTGCAATGCAATGAATGGATACCTAGGAGGTCCTTCCGCGCCGTCTGCGCTTGTCCCCTCGCCATTCTTTCCTTTCTTCCCTGCGTCCCCGGCGAGTCTTCTTTCGCTCCACGTGAACCAACTCTGCGTCTCTCGGTCAGAGATGCGGGGTCCTCCCGTAGAGTCAAACAATCCCGGTAGCTCTCGGGGCTTCATTCGCAGTGCTTCGGCTCGGATCTCCTCCCTGCGAGCACGAAGAGGACCTCTCCTGTCGGTCGGTCAACTCTAGTCTCGTAGTCAAACAAAGTGTCTCCCGTCACATCGAAAGGGTCGGACCGAGCTTCGGCACTCCTAAGGCAATAGCTACTACGGCAGCCGGGTCCCAGAATCGCTACACGCTTTTGCTCTCCCAGAGCCACTTGGGGCGCGACACGTCTGCCCTTTCATACCAAGCCGAATCTTGAGTGCGAGTCGTCAATACGACACTCTCTCGACGATCTAAGGAGTACCACGGGAGGGAAGCGGA